>NNCF01131071.1:0-13684 GCA_002313205.1 Laupala kohalensis | reverse complement strand
TCTTGCCCGAATGGCGGAGCGACATGCGTCATTCCACCAGGGGACGTGAGGTCTTCGCGGAAAAATAGATGTTTTCGGAATGGATTCTTCAGCGGCGTGATGAATCACCTGGGTCAGATGGTCGACCCTCTCTTGGACACTACCCGTTTCTCTGAAGACAGACAGAGAACAGTACAGTGTCCAATTAGCCTTTCAAGAGAATCCATTTCGTGGCTTCAATTCGGGAACAGTCGCACGTTCCTGCAAGGACAACCAGATAGGATGATGGTCGCTACCATGCAGATCATCTTCTACCGTCCATTGAAAGATATCAGCAACTTCAGGAGAGCAAAATGACAGGTCTATAGCAGTCCATGACCCCGTGGCAAATGCAAAGTGGGTCATCTCCCCGGTGATCATTATGCACAAATCTTCTCGCTCAAAGAGACAATTCAGCAGTCGGCCCCTGGGGAAATCGCTCGACGAGCCCCACATTACACTGTGGGCGTTGAATTCTCCGAGGAGGAGGAATGGTCGCGGGAGCTGGTGAAATTAATTCTTGAGGGAAGTCTCCGAGAAATCTCGTGTCGGAGGAAGATAGATTGAACACACGGTCATTGCTGACACGCTCTGAATTTTGATTGCTATAGCCTGAATTTGAGTTTGTAGGAGAACAGGTGAGCAGAGGATTGTTTTTTTAACAAACACGGCAACTTCACTTCTTGCTCGATCACCCGTGGTGTCGTCATATCTGAAGCTGCTGTATCCTCGCAGAGTGGGTGATTGTTCTGGTGAAAGGTGTGTCTCTTGTAGGCAAATACAGATCGGATTACGACGCGACAAGAGTTGTAACTCTTCACGTTGAGTTCTATAGCCATTAAGGTTCCACTGAGGAACGGAAGCCATTACTGTTTTGAACCTCCGGTGTCAGGTTCGTGAATGTGTATTTCTGCGTCACTGTCGGACAACGCACATTCTGACTCGGAGGAAGAAAGTACAGAGACGTTCTTTTCACGTGTGTGTGATTTTTTGGATGGTGTTGTGCTTCATGTGTTCAAAAATTCAACAGAGTTCAGGGGTTTAGCCCTAGAACCCTGCTTTGTCTTTTTCTCTGTTTTCGTTGTTACTATGGTATGTTTAGTACTACTTGATGGTTTCATAGTAGTAGGTGGAGTTGTAGTAGTTGATGTTGTTTTAGGTTTCTCGGGAAGAGCAGAGACGTCTTTCTTTCCGCATTTGCACTGGCATGTGCACGACGTTGTCGTAGACACGTCAGTGAAATCGGCTTGAACGGATACGCTCTTCTTTGTTACAGGAGTCTTGGCTACGGTAGAGTAACTGGTAAAAAGTACAGGGTGTAAAGCCCTGTACTTTTTCCGTGGTTCACCGTACGGGATCTTCTGCGTTGTCTTGATCTCCTGTTTTTTCTTTTCATCGAGAAAGGCGACACACTCCCTGCTCCACACCGGGGTGCTGCCTGTGCAATTAATGCACTTCGCAGACCCCGGGCATGAGACGCCGAGTTCGTGTGCCTCCTTTCCGCACATTCTGCAGGTATCACGGCACTTACACGATATTGTCATGTGTCCAAACCTCTGACACTTGAAACACCGCAGAAGATTCGAAAGAAAGGGACGGACCGGCAGGTTCAGCCATCTAGCCTTTAAATCTTTCGGTAGTTTAGGACAGTTAAATGTCACGATGAAGGAACTGGTCTTCTCCTGAACACCATTTACCTACTTCATGATTTGACTGACCTCAACTACGTTGTCAGCCTTCCATTCTGAAACAAGCTCTTCCGGTTGCATATCCATTATGTCCCTGTAAGACACGACTCCCTTGCTGCGATTAAGTGCAGCATGGAGTCCGCGCTTTACAGGGAACTCGCCAAGCTTACTACAATCAAGTAGTTTCAACACCTGCTTGCTTGTTTTTTTTCAAGCAGTATCGTTCCGTTTCTTAACCTTTTAATACTTTTTAATGTACCAACGAGACCTTCTAGTCCTTTAAATATATAAAAAGGTGATACTTTTTGAAGGTTCTGTTGATTCGGGACATAATTAGAAAAACATTCTCGTAAGGAATGCTCTGTAACCTTTCTATTTTATCTTGTGAAGCGGGAGGTCTGTCAACCGTCGGTTGCTTCGTAGACATTTGGGTGGAATACTTATTTTGCGGTACACCCACTCCGCAAGGCAGGGAAATCGAACAATCATTCATTTTGTCCCAAGAGTTCGGAGGAAATAAATGCCCGGTGACGTGGAGCCCCCGCATCATGTCACTAAGCCTTGCTCAACTGAGGTTCGGCAGTTGCCCCAGAGGTTGTTCGATAGCGAGTGTTTGTCAACACATATTCACCTCATCGGCGCGTAACACACCTTGAGGTTGAGGGTTTCTTATAGAGGTTTAATCCTTCCTCGCGACCCGGCCAATGAAGGTAAGATCTCCGTCCTTTGACATACGCATCTTTCCACCATCGCGCCAACTGTGGTCGCTGAAGCATGTCCAAAGCTTACGGTGTTCGAGGACTGGTGGCGCAGTACCAGTCCCCAGCTCGGAGCCGTGGGTTCGCCAAATCCATACTCAGTCGAAACTGAACCCCCTGCGGGAAAAAAAAGAAAGAGAAGAAGAGGAAAATGAAAGATACCCTAGCTCTAATAGCGTCGGGATCGAAGAGAACAAGAGGTGACCAAGGAAGGTCAGGAAAGAGAAAGGAAGGAGCCTCGCAGACGTAAGTGGAAGTAATGGCAGACTCAGCTCGGGGCCCCGTGTTCGCCAAACACGTACTTACTAGATGTAAGTCCCCGGGATGGGCGGTCATGCGCAGTTTGAACTGTTTATTGACAATAAATTCATTATTATTATTATTCTCAGCACATAGGGATATAAATTTTCTCGCATCACATATACAAACCTCATTGAACGCTATAGAAGATTGGATCAACAACTGGAAAAATCGCTCTGAACCCTAACAAATCCCAATCCAAAATATTCACTCTACTCCCAGTCTCCCACTCACCTCCATTCTCACGTCAATCGGGAAATATCCAATTGACACCCCCTCCAAACGACAATTAAATACCTTGGGGTATTATTAGACACAAAATTAAACTGGAGCCCTCATATCATTAGCAGACTTAATGAAGCTCATCAAAGACTACATGAATTGAAACCCATCATCCACAAAAAAGGCATCTCTAAAATCAGAATGCACCCTTTTATTATATGAAAGTATCTTTCTACCGTTATTACTTTATGCAAGTCCGATTTGGGGCTACGCATCAAAAAAACACATATAAATAAAATCCAGATATTTCAGAACAAATTTCTAAGAAGATTCTCAACGCGCCAGGGAACACAAATATTGAAACATTCATAAAGAACTCCAATTTCCAACAATAGAACAGTCAATAATAAACTCCTCAATTAATTTCTACTCTGGTCTTCCTCATGTATCTGATACCGTTCACTTGAAAACTTGGAATTTCCCGAAATTTACCTATCCGCATTATAAATAGATAGCCATGTCATAACTTTCTCATCCACATTAGTTACCCATCAGAAATCCAAATCCTTCTCATAATCAATTAATCTTCTAATTCTTTCAATTTAATTTCACTTGGAAATGTCCATTGACTTCACCATTCAATCATTTCGGCATGCTCTCTGCATTGCAAATTTGAACGTCACCTGTAGAGCAAAAATGTTGGGCGGTGTATTTAGTACCCACAAAAATAAATAAATAAATAAAAACCTTACCTATCAACGAAGTTCGTTTTTGTGTGTGTGTAGATATTTATATACTGCAAAGGTTTGAACTCTTCCCTCCTCCTCAGATAGGGTCATTCCATGAGCAATCGGCAATAATCTTAATGTAAGAGAATTGTACAATTTTTATTAAAACTGAAAAATAATTGTGTATAGAAATGGGGGGAAAATTAACGAAAAATTCCTACAATTGTTACGAAGAAATTGTATATTTCCTATTGTACCTTCAATCTTATGGTAACATGTATGTAGTAACATTAAATTAAACTTGATAAAACAGCTTGGCCCAGTTTCAAATCAGTCAATAGCACATTGCTATAAAAGGTTATTTATTTCGATATGATTTCATTCTCATCCTATCTTCAAATTTCATATATATGTTTTAAAATGGAACTAGAATACCTTTTTCTTCAAGAAAAATAAATACGGCATACAGATTTTTATTTTATTGTAGGACGCCGTCCCCCAGCATTTTCCTTTCATTCATGGTGTGTCGTCAATTTTTGTAGTGCGTCCTTTTGGATATAAGAGGTTGTGTCTGTAAGAGACATTTGCCATCAACAAGAATTTTTCGGTTTAAGATGTTCTTCTTTATATCACTAATGAAAAGATAGAATACACGAGAATATTTACTTTTCTTATATAAGTATCCCTTACTTGTAGACAATTTTCTAAATTAAAAACATTGTATCTCATCTTGTATATAAATTGTTTTCCAATCTAGAAGAATAAAATGATTAAATATGATCATTGAGTTTGCCTGAACTTTGTTAGATAAAAATGTTTATAAAAGCATTTGGGTCCGCGAAATCATTGCAACCGTGCATCAAGTATTTCAATTCAGAGGAAGGGTTCCCGCCTGCCTTGGCCAATCCCTTCGGACGGGTATTGAACTCTTTTCCTGATCCCCCAAAAGAATGCCGAAAGACATATGATTTCGGTGCGCGGAGAAAAGAGAAAGGGGATGATGTCTCAGTACGGATTCTCGCAAACTGGTACAGAAATCTAGGTTTTATACGGGGCTGATTGTGGACGTTTCACTTCTTCTCACCCCTAACACAAAGAGAGTTTATTCCTTATGGGGGATGTTCCTATATTTACGTGGCAATGAGATTTTCACTTCGTTTCAGTGGTCCCGCAAATAATTTATTCAACACAATATCTGTCGTTTTTCGATTTTGGTCGTGTATATCTGCTCTCATTCCCATCCTTCTCTCATACCCCAAGGGTGCTAGGGGTATATTAACCATAATGTGGACTGAATGTGAACTTACAAAGCGTCCGGTGCCCTTCTAAACGTACAGAAAACTATTGTTTCAATTCTAATATCGAATTTTTTCATTATACTTACATGTCATTCCCTTCTAACTCACTCCCTAAAGGTGCCAGGGATAGCTTACCCCCTCAATGGTGGTTGTCCGATAGTCAGTCATCCATGTATGAAGTTCGGTTTAAATTGTTCCAGGCACTCGGGAGTTATGGTGGGATACATAAGTATAATATTCCAACCCCCATTTCACCAGTGGATTTTCGTAAAATCATTTCTACTTTTAAAGACACTGAGGTTTCAAATTTCAAGTTTGCAGGCTTTGTAGTTTCTGAGATTTCGTGATAAGTAATCTCGTGAGTAGTATTTCACTTTTATATTGATAGACACTGCAAAGGTTTGAACTCCCTCCTCCTCAGACAGTCATTCCATGAGAAATCGGCAAAAATGGGACTTTCATGATTCAATTTTCATGATTATTCGGTTTGATTAGGGAATTACGTTCTGGAATTTAATCAAGGAGGGTAAGAGAATGCTTCAAAATAGGATAAGTGCGAGTCATAGAGTTTGGAGGAGAAGGCATCCCTAAATTTTTAAAATATAACTGAAATTAACAAAATTTTCAAGAAATTTAACATAGTCTAAAATTTTATAAATTGTGTGTTTAAAATAGTAAAGATATTATCATTGAAATATTGCCTCTAATAATTATTCATTAACAACAATAAGAATACCTCGTTGAATTCTAACCACCGACAACCGGCAGATTGCTTGCAAAGTTTGAAACAATCGAACAACCCGAAGACATTCTTATAGCAAAACAAAAACAATCAAACAATTTGTCAGATATTCATTTTAGTTTTATTAAAATTTACTGTAACTCATAGTAAAAAAATAAACTTATATAAGAAGACAATAAACACCTACAATCACAGAATAACAATTACAAACTGACTCACTAACAATGAAACAACTTATCACATACCATAACTTACAATTACGAAGTACAAAAAGTTCATTTACATAAATTAGAACCGACTAAAATGTCGTCATTTTCACTAAAAAATATTGTTTTAGATAAAATAAAAGCACTATACTACACAAATGTTCTTCATGGGTGATCATTTTTTCCCTTTGGATGTGACTAAATATGATGGAAAATAATAATTAAACGTCACTTTTGACGGCAGGAAAACAATATGAAATATTTTTCATCGCTATGGTCAAACGGGCTCACGTTACAGATCAACCGTAATCATGACTTTTCTTGTGAAAGTACGTAGCAATTGTTACTTTCTTGTGGACAATTGTTTGAAAAATAGGGATGGAAAGAAGGTTACTTATTTCCCAACATTCCTCCATCTTTCTGTCCATACGCTCTATTATGTATATTATTGTAATATATAATAAATTATACGATGGTAGACTGATTTCATTGCAATTGAATACCACTTGCAAGAAACATACCACTAACCTAACTCCGAGCAACAACACTGCACGCTTTTGAAAAGAGAATAGTATTCGCGAAGGCGGTGGACAAAAGCCAAAACTATATCTTTCGAGGCAGATGGCAAAAGTTACCCCCACTCCACTCTCCGCTTCACGAGTTCTGGGGTTAGGTCTTTGTGTTGTGCGAAGTTTCCAATTTCTTTATCTATTGCCCGCGTCCTTCTGCCCCCACTACTGCGTCTTCCACGCTGGGTGGGATCCCCCTCGGAGAACCAGTGAACTGCTAGAAGGGTCGGCGATAGTTTTGTTCCGTAAGTGTTAAAAAAAGAAGTTTTACTGATGTTTCTAAACGGAATATTTTAATTTCTTAAAAGCGAATATAAAGGTTAACAAATAAAGTTTAATACTTCTTTTATGTTAAAAAATCGGATAACGCAGTGATTGTCAGCTTAATGATTCAAAAGGGTAAAAATCACACATTCTTATAATTGAAGTTTTTATTTGTATAATTAAGGAGTAAATAATTAACTGTTATGATAGTTTCCCTGTTAAATAGGAATGTCATATCAATTACTTTGTAATGACTTTGACTTACTTGTGATATTTGTCTAATTCAACCGGATAAACATCGACTTAAATTTTTCGCCTATGTAAAAGCGCTGCGCTGCCAGCCCGCCGCTTGAACTTAGTCAGACCCCCTCTTAACTCTTACTACGGTGAAATAAATATAAATATCGGGTTGCGAGTCTAGTGAAATAACTCAAATATTACATAATATTAAGTGTAGGAGAGCACCACGTAGACGGAGACTACGGTTTGTAAGCGTTCCCGTATTCCTTGTCCAATCCTGCAGACTACCACCTACATCACCTCAGCATGACTCCGCACCGCCGGTAGATAAGTTCAAATGAATATAAGTTAAACTGTGCCCGGGTGCAAATTTGCCGTCCCGAATTTTTACAGCTTTCCGAAGAAAAGAGAATTAAATTATAGCGCACACAATAAGCATACAATTAGCACAAAATTATAGTGTAGGAGTTTTAACCATAAGTCTTATTTCTCAATAGGTGTAGGTGCTAGGTGAACGCTAGCATTCCCACTTTTGTAATATTTTTGTTTGTTTTGTTTTCAAAACGACCACGGAATTATTTTTAGCGCACGCAATGAGCACAAAAATATAGAGTAGGAGTTTTAACTATAAATCTTATGTCTTAATAAGTGGGGGTGCTATGTAACGTTCCCCACTCTTGCCATCCCTTTTTTTTACGAAAGGATACAGAATAATTTTTAGTGCACACAATGAGCACATAATTAGCACAAAACTATAGCGTAGAACTGTTTTCCGTAGTTTTAAGTTTTTGTAGGTAAGAGTGCTAGGTGCACGTTCTGCCAGCACACCCACTTTTGTTTCCGACTTCTTTCTGGTTTCCGAATGAGCACAAAGTTATTCATTAGCGGACGAAATTAGCATATAATTAGCACGAAATTATAGAATAGTTTATTTCATTTTATAACAAAGTGGGAATGCCAACTACACAGAGCTTTTTAAAGAAGAAGTACTTACGTCGCATGTCGCTTTTAAAATGTATATTTGAAGTTTCAAAAATATCTACGTTTCTGTATCTTCTAAGTACTTGCACTTATGATTAGTGACCAACGAAGAGATTTAATGTAATTTTATTGTCAGTTTTACCAAAAATTTTGTTTACCTTTTAACTCAGTACTTTTTGTATAAAAGCTAGTTTTAAAAAGATTTTTTTACGTTCATATAATTTTATACTTTTTAACATTCGTATTTGTTTCTTTATTTGCCAAATGAAAGCAAACTTGGCTACCCTACAATTAATCTTTAGGAATTTTCAGTGTCCATCTTCCACATATGTCATCAAACTCTCGTTTTCTATCGAGCAAAAAATTTACAGGTATGTGTTCTTTGTTTTGTGCGTTTATGAAAGATAAAAACTGTCTTTACATCGCCAAGTTTGGAAGAAATGTTTAGATTTTACAAGCGCATTAATTAACTTCAGACGCTTCCGCCGTGTTTTGCCACGGAGATAACAGATAAGAAACGCAATTGTATCTAGTAATGTAGCCTGAAATAATACGAAACTACTGACTGATAGTTTTCGACCCCAATAGGTTTAGTTTTTTTTGTTTTCCACCTCTAGCTATAGAAGTACTGTGTCCCGATAAGATCTGAACATGAACAGAAAGCAATAGGTAGAATAATTATACTTCACAGACACCTTAACAACTATGGATCCGATGAAAATCCTCCCTTTCAATTATTTTCAACCCTTTTCCGTGCCTCCCATCCTTTTTTCCATGAGGGCTGAATTTAGACCTTAACGATACACGAGTTGACACCATTCATCTGAGAATTTGTCTTAGGAATGTCATTTCCGATCATTCTTACATGTTATTCCCTTCCCTAGGGGTGTTGGGGTGCTTGAAGCTAATCGTGAAGTAAAGCAGCATCAAAAGTGTCATTTTTAATTTTAGCGACCCGGTAAACTATGGTTTCAACTCCAATATATGTCATCTTTAATTATCTTNGATGTGTATAAGAGACAGCTCTAAGGGTGCTAGTAGTGTATGAAAGCTGATCTTGGACTTAAGCGGCATTGAGTATGACACTATTTATTCAACGACCCCAAAAATGATGTACTCCATTCCAATTTCGAGTCCTTACACGCCTTTCGTCTCCTAAGGGTGAAGTTATTACACCCCGATGACCATTCTGCATGTGTGCGATTCGATCAATGGTTTCCGCAACAAAGTAGCCGAGAATTGAATTTCCCAGCTTATGTGTTGTTAAAAAAAGATGCCACATTCACTAGGGATGGCATATTCAATCACCACAATAAGTATTTGTGAGCACCAGAAAAGCCCCATGGTGTGCGGCACTACGCGGCTCAACATCGTTTCACAGTTAATGTATGGGTGGGTTTTGGTCGGCGACTGCTTAGTGGGCCGTACCATTTACCATCCCGCTTGACCGCCGCGAATTATCAGACCTTCCTGGATCAGGATCTTCGCGGCTTGCTTGGAGATTATCCAGCAACTGTGAGGCGCAGTATGTGGTTCCAACATGATGGGGCACCTACTCTGTTCGTAGGCATTTGAACAGATCATTCCCGCATCGATGGATTTGGGGTGGTGGACCGGTTTCCTGGACCCCACGCTCACCGGATTTATCGAACCTTGATTTCTTTCGGTGGGAGCCGTGAAATCTCTCATGTATCCCGATCCTGTGGAGTCTGAAATTGATCTCGTCGCAATAATCGTCTGCGCAGTTGCTACAATCGAAGAAACTCCCGGTGAATTCGAGCTCCGGCAGTCAATGCTCCGTCGGTATCAGACATGCGTAGCGCCTGATGGTGCAAACGTCGAGCATCTGTTGTAATATTAGAGCAGTATTCATGTCGTACATCATTTGTACTCATTATGCCCAATAAATGTTTCAAATGAATCACTCTCCTTTCCGATCTTCGACCTGACAATCTACCTGTTGCCACTGACGTTTGCGGCCATGGGTTGCCATGCAATTCTCAATCCTTATGACGTGCCCCACCTCCCCTAGAGGTTTGTCGCAACACTTCTGAGAAATTGTGTATATAAATTGTCAGCTCGATCGGAAACTTGGAAGAGTCCGAAAAATCAATATTCAGTTTTTAAACTGAAGTACAACACACATACGAACGAAGCAAGTTAAACAAAAGCTTATAAATAAGTAAAACTTATATCGACATGAACTTTCATCACTTCGTTTTCTTTGAGATAAAATCGTAATTTCACTAACGATATTACGTTATAGCGCCATACGTTTACATTTCTTCCCACAAAGATTTTAGTTATTTTGGTTGGCAAAAGTAAGTCACCGTAACTCAAAAATACAATTCGTTATGGAGTAACAAGATTAAAAAATCGGGAATAACGAATTGTTCAGCAAATAGATTATGGCCCAAAGAAGTATTTTGTTCTAAAATTATTCAACTAGAAAGAGTCAAACGCATCCATTGTTGAAAGTCATCGCACTAAATTTGTTTCTTAGAAACGATATTGGATGTCGAAATGAAAGATTGCACAAAACTTTTATCTAAGCTAAATAAAAATATTCATAGACTATATTTCACTTGCTCATCTCTATAATGGGGATGCCAACAAGATATAAGGATGATAAGAAAAAATATATTTTTATAACATAATTTGAAAAAATGGAAAATTTATGAAAAGGAACAAAATTGTAACAGACATTTTCAAGCATCAAGTTTCAACAGACATCAACAAACGTCTCTTTATCTCTCTGATTTACTAGGAGGTATATCACAGAATCTCCAAAGAAATGAAGGTAATATCATGAAGTTACAAAAATCAGTTGCATTAACTGATCCGAAATGAGTTTTGACAAGATTCTCGTAGCTCAGAAGATTGAATTCAATAACTAAAATAACCGATCGCGCTTTATGCTTGTTTTAGAAATTCTTCAACTGAAATAATAATTACATCATTCAATTTTTATTCAATAACTCAATAGAAAAAAATTCAAAATGCAAAACTGTGGAGTTCCGTTGTGGAGTGTACCAAGAAATGCACCTCTACAAAAACCAAAGTATAAACTGGATGAAAATCTTAATTACATAGAAGAAATATGCCAGGAACCTCCAGATTTCTACAACAAGTGCTCAAGCAAACCGTGCACAAAATGTTCATCAGATACAAGATGTACAGATCCACCAAAACCAAAAATCAATCCGGAAAAATGTGGTTATAGGAGACATTATGTACCCGAACCTTCTCCAAATACATTCGAAGGTGATCCACTATATGGATGGGCAACTACCGGCGCAAAAGGGCCAAACGATGAAGGTCCATTTTCTGTGATAACGATGCAACCATATGGTTATCCACAAGCAGCTGCAATAGTTCTTCTTAATGATGCCGAACCCTCAAAATCTTTACCCGCTCCAACACCTACAGTTTTTAGTGGACTTCAAAAGTTAAACAAATATCCAAACAAGCGAGGAGTTCTCCTTCCAGATTGTCCTTTCCGCGAGAATCAAGGAGAATGCTCCACAATAGGTTGTCCGTCATTTGTCACACCAGGTACGTTCAATCCCGAAACTGGGCGTTACACGCCTAAAAGATACTTCCCTCCTCACTTCCACAAAATGCATGGTTTCTTGAAGAACAAAGCACTCGCAGAAGGGGAGGATCCAGGCTACACGATCGACAGCTGCTTTATGTATCCAGATGACGTGGACTACGAAACTAAATTACGCGAGGTATTTGGATTTTGCCAAGAAGGGCCTTGTGGCCAAATTTCTAAAAGACAGGAAGTTGGTAAATGCCAATACATAGATTGTCCATCAAAGGTATGTGTTGAACCTGAGCCTGAGTATGATAGCGAAGAAATGTTTAAATTGCCAGGTTCCGCAGAAAGTGATGTAAGACCCGGGCAAGTAGTTATAGAACACGGTATAAGTAGACAAACATGCTGTTTTGACTCTATTAGTACGCTTGGTGAAAGTGGTATGAGTGAAAGTGCTATATCTGAAATTTCTGAAGGAGCTGCCAAGGAGAGAAGGAGAATATCTTGGCATGGAGAATATCCTGGAGAAGACTTTGAACCAGATCGGAATGAATACTTCAGATCAATGCTTTCCACCATTGATTTCGATCGAAATTTCAGGCTTAGGACTCAAGAAGCACAATCAAGAGCAACGCCCGAATACGTACCACATCGTCGATGTACTTGGAGGGATGGAAGAGACTTTGGCTTTAACCAAAATGAAGAAGCTCGGGAAAGTGCAAAGCATATTCTCGAAGAATTTTTTGATCGTTCTCTAGCCATACCCAAGGAAGGATTCCAAGAAGAATTCCAAGAAGAATATGAAAATCCAGATGACTCGCGTCACATAAGCACGGGAATTCTTGATGGAATACTTCAACTTAGTGGGAACGTTGGGACGGAAAATGAATTTGAAAGTCATGAACCAATGGAAGTACAATCCAAAAGGAGTAGAGGAAGTAGAGGAAGCAGAAAAAGCAAAAAAACGCTTCGTGATAATAATCGACCCAGTTCAAGAGATATGAAGTCAAAACAAAGTAGATCGATAAAGAAAAGTGGATCGAGTCAGGACACATCTAGAACCAGCAGCAAGACCAGACAAGAGAGAAAAACTAGAAAAGGAACCGGTAGTGGCAGCGAGAGAAGCATCAAGAAATCATCCAGTTATGGAAGCAAAAAGAGTAAGTCAAGTAAATCAAAGAATGATGTCGCAAAAGGAATTTTCAACTTTTTCTAGACAGAGAAGTTATTTGTACCAACACATTTCACAGTGATGCATATGAAAATAAAGTTTCTCAGAAACAAAACCCCTCCTCCGTTATTGCCATTTAAACTAAAGCATACAAGAGAAAATAAAGGATTATTTTATCGTATCATAAAAGATTAGTGACATTAAATTCCTCATTTCTGATCATGATGCTAAAACTTTTGATTTAATTGGAAAATACTTAATTTTCCATTAACGCGAAGAAATGTTTTTAAAATGTACGTTCATAAGAAACAGAAATAATAATGATATAAGGCGATAATTAATAATGAGGATTTGTACATCGATGGACTCCAAGTTTCATATAGATCCAACCTTCCCTACATCATGTCCAAAACAGGCGACACAGTGCAAATCTAAAAGCAATGCCAGTTAAATGCCCATTCAATAAGAATTTTTACTCGTTTTATAACTTCGACATGTCAAAAGTCTGTTTCATCAAATCGACTCAATTATCCTTAATCCAACAAAATACCAACTTTCAAGCGCGCACGTGGAAAGCTTGCTCATAACATTACTAATAAGAGCAGATTGACACATTAAATTTAATGACGTATTAAATTTACTAATATTATTAATACTTTGTTGTTTGTGTTAATTCGATGTAGCTTTATTGTGAGAATGTATTGCTATGTTTTTGCACTGCCATTATTGGCGGATTACGAGCCAAAGTACAGCCGAATATTAAAAACATAGGGATTCGAGCCAAATAATGCAGAACCACATATTATATTATACCACCTACAACCTGCATGCAACACTTCACTTCCTTTCGAGATAATGTAGGTTCAGTGGTGTATTGTTAAATTAAAAAAGAACCGGTACGCCGATCCTTCAATTATTATCTTATATATAAAGGAGAGTGTTTGTATGTATGTATGTA
>NNCF01131069.1:1073883-1086745 GCA_002313205.1 Laupala kohalensis | reverse complement strand
TGACAGACCACAGGTTCAGAGTGCCTTTTCCTAGGTAACATAAAATTCTCTCTCCATACGTTATACGCACTAAAGTGACTCGGATAAGGATAACGAACCACTATGACGCGCAGTATCTGAATAGATTTGGATTGTAATGATGAATACATTTCCCTTAGTACAACTACTTCCACGAAAAGCGTGTTATTTATTTTTGTAATACTTCACAAATTATGATTAAATTACCAAGAGATACTAACAATTTATATCCATTCTAATATACAAATGCGAAAGTGTCTGTCTGCTACCTGATTACGACTAAACTACTGAACCGATCATGACGAAATTAGGCAAGGAGATAGTTTACATGTCCAGGATGAACATAGGTTAACATTTATTTTTAAAATGTGTGAAAGATAGACGATGGTTTTTGACAATAAATGTCTTTTTTTGTGGGGCTTTACGGCTCGTCGACATCAAAGGTCATTAGAGCCCTAAAAATTTTGTACAGGAAGGGAAAATGCAGTTACGCACTAGGGAGAGCCAACATGACTCTCCCCGCGTGTGGGACTCGCCGAATGACTCAACCATACCCACTAAAAACCCTCCCGAATTACAACATATCAAAACATATCTCAAAACAAAAACTCAAAACATTGAGGACAAAAAATGAGGAAAATGAATGATACCCTAGCCCTAATAGCGTCGGGATCGAAAAGAACAAGAGGTGACCAAGGAAGGTCAGGAAAGAGAAAGGAAGGAGCCTTGCACAAGTAAGTGGAAGTAATGCCAGACTCAGCTCGGGGCCCCGTGTTCGCCAAACACGCACTTACTAGATGTAAGTCCCTCGGGGGGACGATGAATGTAGATGAAGAAGGGGGAAAATACGCCATTAAAATATAAGATATTATAAATAGAAGCAGTTGTATGCTTAAATTCAAGAGAGTAATTTAAGAAAGAAAGAATCAATCATCACCAATTTTAATGCTTTCTCTGTTTCGTGTATTCAACAAAGATTAAAAACGTCTGTAATTCGAAAAAATTGGGCGTATTTAAGATTTTACAAGCGCTTTAATGTAATGGTGGGTTCGTTGTACGCCAGATACTGAGATGAATGTATCTCCCGATGTTATGTCAGAGGTGGACCACCATTGGAGTTAGGTGGGATAAACAGCTCAAGAACCCCCATGCGTGGGGTAGAAATGTTTAATTGAAAAAGAGGGTTATAATCCGTAGATTCGTGGCCTTTCAGATATACAGTGACAGATTCCGCATAAATACAAGTTCAGCACATGTGGGGTGTTAAATACACCTAACTCGTCGAAAGGAGTGCTTGGCTAATTGGTAACGATTGCTTTTCAAGTGTTTTTAGTTGAAATTTAATTTAATCATTATTTGTGAAGTATTACAAAAATAAATAACACGCTTTTCGTGAAAGTAGTTGTACTAAAGGAAATGTATTCATCACTCTTTTCAATCCAAATCTATTCAGATACTGCGCGTCATAAAGGTTCGTTTTCCTTAACCGACTCACTTTAGTACGTACAACTTATAGAGAGAGAATATTATGTTACCAAGGAAAAGACTCTGAACCTGTCATCTTCTATTTTTGCACTCTTGGGAAGGTGTGTCGTGCTAAATGCCTTACGTTCGAAGCTTCTGGGTCTTGTGTGGTGGCATTGAAGTGGAGTTGGTCGGTTAATACATACTGATATGGATAATTTTTTGGGAGAAATATTGAGTAGATGCAGCTATGTTCGTATAATAAAAGCGTATTTTTCTCAAGGACAACTTTGCGTTGCTTGCTCAAGAGAGGTTTCGTCGAAGGATTAATTTAATATTGCTTCTGGAGGTGAAACACAAAATAGTGTTTACTATCAAATTTTGAATTAAATTTGTGTTATAATGAATTTGTAAAATTGGGATGCAGTACACTTGTTACAAAAACAGTAAGCGTAATTCTTTTGATCTTACATAATAGGATAAAATAAAATCTACCTGAGTAAAATAAGATTGGTCTAACAAACAAACAAATTCCGGGCAACGTCAGGTAATCAGCTAGTAATAAATAATTCCAAAAACTTTGTAAAATATTAAGGAGTTTCAAATAATATTCCAGCGCGGGAGTGGCACATAAGACACGAAATACCAAAGGAAATATGTACCTTATTTAAGAATGAGAGTCATCAGCCATAGTGATCATAAAGGAATAGTTCTTTTGCGTACAGCCCCCCCACCAAAAAAAAAAAAAAAAGAAAAAGAAAGAAAGAAAGTTTACGGTGCTCGCTTTCTGGAATTGGAAATAAGTGTTTTTTGGACTACCATGCAAGAAAACCATTCCTTTATGTACCTCATTTATGGGTGACTCTTCTCACATTTACAAAACGACTAACCATATTGGTGTGTCGAGTTCCAAGTGCTGTGATTGAGTAAAGAGTTTCCTACATCTCGCCCACGTTGATTTGTCACATTCTAGCCGGATGAAATGGAATGACGGCACTGATAACACATTCTACGTAACAGAGTAGTTCCCATTCGTATATTCTATTAAATAAAATGACATTTTATGTGGATTGCGAACGGTGCAGCTTCGACAAAATAATTATCCAGAAAGGGGTCTGTAATAAATGTCTTTTTAAAACGTTGTTTACAGTAAACGTGTTAGCTGAAAAGCAACTTCGTCTGATACATGATTCACACAAATCGATGACGAATTTGATTTAAGTCGTATGAAACAGTCACCTCATCATGATGCAGTAATTTGATCGACAGGCTCTCACTTCATAATTCGAATTAACGAAATTTTCAAACAGGTTTGCACAAAGATATACCGAGAGCTAGTATTTCTACTCTTGAAGGCATAGTCTGTCCGCAAACTGTTAAATCATAATACCCATTATCACTTTTTGTTATTTATTTCATTCCTTTGAGAGATTTAGGATACACATTAAGAAATATACTGGAATAGCACAAAATCTATTCCGCATTTTCAAAGTAGGAACGAGGGATGGGAATTAAAATCTAATTAAAAGCCGGAAATATACATCACTAGCATCCTATTATAGATATTTAACCATTTAATATTTTAAGAACTGCAGCAGGCACTTTACTAAAAAATAAAATAAGGATGTTTTCGAATTTAAAAAGGGTGAGTCGTTGGTCATTCTTTCGCGAAGTATATTTTGAAAGGGCAGATATTTCTTTCAATGTCACACAAGTAGCGTAAATATCTTACACTGGGGTGTTATTTTGAGCCAATCAGATATTTAATAATTCAGAATACACCGTACAGATAAATTATAGAAACTTCAAAATAGGTTCACTAGTTTCGGAGAAGATATTTCCTTTGAAGGACAGACCGAACAGCTTTATCTTCTTACATTCCTAAATGAATTTTAACTTTTTTACACTTTCTTTTCCTTCAAATGTAGAGGGAATAAGCCATTAAACTTTTAATTAGTCACTTCTTAATTAGTCAATAACCCCAACATAATTTTTCTTTATCATTTACAGAATCCAAATTATCATTAACACATTACCCAAGTGACAATTGTCTACGTAGTTATAATTAAATAATAACAATTCGTTGTATTTATTTATTACCTAAACAATCTAACTCAGTACAACACTTGATAACAATTGTACGGTGCCACTAAACATGAGAGTTGGAATCGGTTACAAAAGGCACTGTGAACTCTAACGCCTCAAGTCGCAATTCTATTTTCGAACATCAAGAGGCGGAAGGACCCGTCCAAAACTGATAATGAACGTTTTCAACTAGCTATTTGGAACAACATGAATTTCAAGTTATCGAAGATAATTTCCCTATTAAAATAAGGAAATTTTGACCTCAGACACAAACGCTATCTCTTCAATGCAAACAGATGCCTTTTGTATTGCACTATTCATAGTTGGAAAATAATTTTAAGATAATAGAAATTGTTCGGTAAATGCTGTAAACATTTCTCCAGTTGGACATTTTACTCCTGTGAAGGATCCTATACCGCCAACGTATAAGCGACCAGAAAAATAAACCATAATTGTAACTAGGAAAATACCTAACTTCTCTAATTAATTAAATACAACAGAAATCGACAATTCAAGGAGATTTACTAGACGAAAAAATTTTAAACTTAAATATATAAACTACTTTGTAGTAGGCCTAAACATACAACAGCGTACTTCATTATCGTTCCAGAACGATTCTTCTTTTCGTTCTCAATAATAAGCAAATATTTTCGTAAATTTCCATTATGGGACTTGACAATGGTAAAGCGAATATATTAAGAATATAAAAGTTTACATCACATGACGTATTATTACCATTAGATGTATAAGGAAGGCTCAAATTCCAAGATTACAAATCAACACAAAACCGAACATTGTAAAAAAATTTAAACGCCCGACTTCGCCAAGCCGTATATTTCAAGTCGACGGATATCTTGGATGTTTCCTAAACAGAATATCAAGAAATACTTATTTGTAGTGCCAATTTCGTATGTTTTGTATACCTAACTAGTGCTTTTGTACACAAAAAATTTACCTCATTTCTAATTTTTGCAATGTTACAAAAATTAGTTTTTAAAAAGGAATAGAGTTAAATCACACAAACGCAAAAAATTCATAAATTTTCGAAGCGATAGTTGAAATATTCATATCAAAATATTTTGCACACCATTCATAATTCTCTACACATAAGGATACTTCCGTCACATATAAATGAAGTTTGAAATTTGTTCATAGTTATATTCTAGCGATAATCTACTCCTTCATGAAAAGCGACCGCAAAATCCGTTGACGGAGAATGACACATTTCCTACCACACTGCCTTCCGCGCCAAAGGTTCTGGGAACCGTGGGAAACAGGGAACGACACCATCCTTTCCCTTTACACTCTAGGGCAAGGACCCGGATCTACAGTTTATAGGCTAATACGTACAGTCGTAACAAAACAGCTGTCACTTAAAGGCATAGAAATAATTTTTTAGGATCTTCTTCAAATTTATTTCCTAAACATTAATTTTAAACATACATTTGTGTTAAATAATTAAAATCTTACGACCGTTTTATGTACGAATAACATTTATATTTTCTGTGGTGAGTTCTTCACAGAAAATAGAAGTATTATTCGTCCATGAAAAGGTCGTAAGATTTTAATTATTTATTTCATTACATTATACAATGGACGATAATTGTAGTAGCATTTGCGTTTAACTCATATAAAAGTGGAGCAAGCATTACAGAGACTGAAAACAACAAAAAAACTACACCACATGATTTTTACGCGTTAAGAAGCATGATCTTAAGCAAACTATTAAAGAATGTTCATTCTCATCGTAAGATTTTTCCTTCTTCGTCTGCCCACCAGGAGGAAATATTATGTAAAGAACATGATACCAGATAAACAATAATGATTTGAAAAGCCCTATGCGGTTAATGTTAATAGTTTATTACCGATATCCGATCCTAGCTCGGATGAAATTAAAGCATATTACTTTTCGAGTAAATACGTCAAGGGAGCTCACTCCTCCCCGCCCCCAAAATTTCTAACATTTAATTTAAGTCCTTTCATAATTAAGTTACAATATGAAATATAGAATTGAAATAATTAAAATACTTTAAGGACAAATATCTTTAATAGTAACATAAATTAGTTTTAGACTTGCAGTCTGGGATTCTCCAAAATAAATTGATAGCTATGGACCTGGTAATGGCTATAGTCCATAGCATTCGCACGTGACTACGGTCTCTGTGCGACCATCGCTTCACGCTCTCGATCGAATGCCGGCACTGGGAACTGTGCAAAGTTAATCCCAGGGGGTGGTCAAAATGAGTTTTTCTTCGCTTTAAGAATACAAAAAAATTCCTTTTATGAGACCGTTGTCAATCCCATCGCATTTTTTAAACCCTTCATTCTGCAAATATTTTAGAAGTGTATCGATTTGTTCATAAACGTTCAGCAAATATGCAAAAACCATTTTAGCCGACAATACACGGTGGTAAATCCTTTTTGCGTTCCTTACACCCCATATTCTGTGAATTTTTATTGAAGTCGATCAAGCAGTTACCGATCAAACAAAAATTAAAATGAATCGTCTCGTAGAACAGGATTTGGAATTGTGAAAAGTGAAAAACTAAAAAAAAAAACTAAATAAATAAAGGTATGTATGAAAGAAAACTAAACGAGAACGCAGATGACATGGTAAATGTGCCGGTTATAAACATTCACAATTCGTTCAAGTCTTATTGATAGAGTATTAAGACAAAAAAAATTGAAGTTTCTTCTATGTCTTTCTTCAAAACAATCCAAAACATATCCTAAACTACAAGAGATTTCTTTCCTTATTACAACAGTAAATGAATATTATGCGTTTAGACATGGTCATTATTGATGTCCTTCCCACGCCACGATACGTACATTTCTGTTTCGCTGTGCTACTTCACAAGGTGTACACAAAAAAGGGTGCAAACATACCTATTATAAATACTCCGAAACATGTCAAAACACACTTAATAATTGATACAAAATTGAAAAGAATTATACAAGATCAACATCAGAAACAAACTGTTAATAAGCAAGTGAGCAGAATTAACAAATTTAATGACTACATTCTTGAAATTGGAAAAATCAACAATGTATTGTGAAAGAAAACATTAAGAGAATTATGATAACAGCAACATGTTAAAAGAGTAAGAAGAAAAGTTAAAAAAATAATAGGTCGTTAAAAAGAATAATAGACTGTAAGAAAAAGTAAATTAAAACGCTTCCTCTTTATGACGGAGTTAACAAGGGGTATCCATGTCAGTACCCACGTGGAGCAAATACGAAAGTAAATAAATAAATATATTAAAAGGGATTGAACCCAAAAACAAATACCTTTACCACAATTTCCTAAGTATTATACACAAAGGTATGGAAAAAAATTATGCTAGTCGTAAACCATGGTTTTCATGGTGAACTAATTCACCATGAAAAAGTTAACGAAAACTATTTACTCAAAAGTATTTTAAAGGAAATATGGTTCTCCAAAACAAAATTGACGAGCAGTTCAACGATTCTCAGGAATTCAATGCGTTTTCTTTCGAATTTAACTATGCGTTGATATGAAACACAAGAAACTTCAGGGAAGTCAGGAACTGTCAATAAAATACATCTTTGAACGTGCTTCCATGCGAATACAAATGATTTGGAAACCGTCAACGGTTTCAAAGCAGAGTGTTTATTGTCCCCTAAATATATTGAGGAATGGAAATGAGGGTAACATATTAACAAGATTAGATACACGTTGAATAACGTTCGGACTAAGCATTCATCATTCTTCTGAATATTCATTTCTCTGATGCTTTAAATTTCGCCTTTAGGTCCAAAGTTCCTAATTATGTAGAGCTAACTGAAGAACGTTGTTCGCTAACAAGAAACAAAGTTAATAGGCCACCGAAATTTTGTTTTATAAAATAGATTTTTAAATTGCGTTAGCTCACAAATGATGTTCCGGGAGAGGAAATGCATAGGAATTTTTTATCTAGTTAATTTTGTTAACTACAAAATATATTTACGCCATTTTTCAATAAACGTACCGTTTGTATGATATTTGCAAAAAATGGGCCTTTGACTTTAAATAAATTATTTAACACAAGTTGGATCTATGGGTACTTGTAATATTTATTTGAAATGATGATTTGAAGGTGTGCACAGAATTTCACCTGTATCGGAATTTTTCTTATGTCTATTTTGACAGGACCATCAGTTTATTGTGAGGTTACGATGGTCAAGATAACTTTTATCCAGAATCGATTACTTGTGTAACGATGGATAAGACTTCATTGGAATACCGTAGGAGCAATCAGTCACAGAAACGCATATTCGTTTCACTAAACTTTAAACCCAGATTATCGTTAACGGCGTTCACAGCGATAAATGAGCGATATCAAATAACGAGTAAAGAGTTAATTGTCTACCCTGTATTCACGACACGTACACAGAATCTGAATCTTTCGCCCTCCGGAAAACTTGCAAGAACCAAATAATTCTGAAGTGTCTTTACGTGTATTTAGTAAACAAGGAAAATCATGCCTGTTAGACTGAACTGATAAGGAAATTTACATGGAGCTTCTTTTTAACTATTTATACAGATTTGATACATAACCTCTCGAATCCAAATACATTCAACGTAACATGATAATTCGCTATAATCCATCAAATTCACGGGATAAAATTTTGGCCAGGTTTCGTCTCAGTATACTCCACTGCGGAACACCCCCCTTAACGAAGAATGGTGAGGATGAGAATTGAAAGACGCTTCTATGTATTCTACGAAATTGTTTTAGAACATGAATGTGGGAGTAACAAGATGATAAACAAGACACATAAAGTTAATTGTCTACCCTGTATTCACGACACGTACACAGAATCTGAATCTTTCGCCCTCCGGAAAACTTGCAAGAACCAAATAATTCTGAAGTGTCTTTACGTGTATTTAGTAAACAAGGAAAATCATGCCTGTTAGACTGAACTGATAAGGAAATTTACATGGAGCTTCTTTTTAACTATTTATACAGATTTGATACATAACCTCTCGAATCCAAATACATTCAACGTAACATGATAATTCGCTATAATCCATCAAATTCACGGGATAAAATTTTGGCCAGGTTTCGTCTCAGTATACTCCACTGCGGAACACCCCCCTTAACGAAGAATGGTGAGGATGAGAATTGAAAGACGCTTCTATGTATTCTACGAAATTGTTTTAGAACATGAATGTGGGAGTAACAAGATGATAAACAAGACACATAAAGTTAATTGTCTACCCTGTATTCACGACACGTACACAGAATCTGAATCTTTCGCCCTCCGGAAAACTTGCAAGAACCAAATAATTCTGAAGTGTCTTTACGTGTATTTAGTAAACAAGGAAAATCATGCCTGTTAGACTGAACTGATAAGGAAATTTACATGGAGCTTCTTTTTAACTATTTATACAGATTTGATACATAACCTCTCGAATCCAAATACATTCAACGTAACATGATAATTCGCTATAATCCATCAAATTCACGGGATAAAATTTTGGCCAGGTTTCGTCTCAGTATACTCCACTGCGGAACACCCCCCTTAACGAAGAATGGTGAGGATGAGAATTGAAAGACGCTTCTATGTATTCTACGAAATTGTTTTAGAACATGAATGTGGGAGTAACAAGATGATAAACAAGACACATAAAGTTAGGTTAGAAATGCAGCAATAAAAGAGGGGAGTGAAACAATACTTTAGAAATGGGAGATTCGAAGAAAACAACAATTGAAAACTACAGAAACACAACTAAGTTCGATATAATCAAAGTGAACCAAAATTTAAAATTCCGCTGAACGGACGAAGTGCGAATAACGAAACTGCAGTGGAAGAGAAAACACTAGAAAGAACAGAATGAACTACAACGTAGAACTTGGAGAGGAGATACTATTGTGATGAACAGATGGTAATTTCCGAAAAGGGGAGGATAAGTGGACGTGAGAAACTGACGGTGGTCGAGCGACTGCCTAGCCTTGGCCTTGGGTGCGCCTCATGCCCACGCCGAAGGGAGGGGGGGGAGCTTGATACGTGAGTAGCACGCACCAGACAATAGTTCGAGTTNTTTTTTTTTTTTTTTTTGTGAGGCTTTAGGGCTCGTCAACGGCAAGGTCATTAGAGTCCTTCTAGAATGCAGTGACATTGATTGACACGATTAAAAATTTCCATTTAAAACATACATCAATTAAAATTATGTATATATAATAAAAATAAAAATGTAATAAATTATCTTCAACGTGTCTGAGGAAGACTGGACGTCGAAACAGTTGTGTCAAATTTGTGAGTGATTTTTTTTCGTTCTATTTCTCATTAACTTTAAAAATTTTTAATTTTTAGAAGAAGTATATATGTACGTGTGTGTTGTATATCTCGTTTCGGCCAGCGAGGACCACGGAATAACGACTTCTAGTGAGGCCCGGTTATATTTTTCTCCAAATCCCAAGATTAAATTTGGAACATACTCTTTTTATTCTAATATAGACAGAGTAAACCATCATAATTATAATCATACACACAAAGTAAAAAATAGTATCTTCTAATTTTATATTACACAGCTTTATCAGTTTCTTTAAGACACAATATTCGTCAGAGCGACTAGGTTAAAGTACCCCAAAAATGTTTCAAATGAGAGTTCGAAATTTTCTCTATCCAGCGTCGATGAATTTGCACAACCTTACGTCGCAAAATTTTGAATTAATGACTTTAAATTATAGGAACGCAATGACGATAAGGTTTTTATGCCTTACGCACCAATCAACGAAAGCTGCGGAAAATACTGTTCAAGCGAAAGCGCCAACCGTGTCACGTGGCTGTAACAATTCTCGCCGAAGAATCAAACAAAAATCTAAGTTAATTATAATGTTTTAAATTTACACAATAATTAATCTCGTCCGATACCTAGTTTCGTGAATAGTAAACAACTTGTCTTCAATCAACGCGGACATAATACCGTAAATCATTTCTAATTACCACATTGACTTTTTTTCTCAGTTAAACAAGTAGGAAAAGCAAATGCGTTGCCTTATCGAAAATGGGTGTAACAAAGTTGATAAGGTTTAAATAATACCCACAAGAAAACTTATTTATATTGTAAATAAAAATACATGGGAAAAACAAACATTAATTATTTCGCCATAAAATATTTTTTAATAAAAAGCGAGAAATATTCAAAAAATTATTGGGAACTCTTTTCAAAATAAGTGGATACTCTCACATTTAATCCCAGGGGCGACGAGTGTCATAGAACAACTCTATATTAAGATACAAATTTATACAGAGTACCTACGATGATTTAGAGGTTCCAGTGCAACACAGATGAAAAGATCATGTTAACATTTATACACCGCATTAATATTACTTACAGATGCTACTTATTAATCGTTACATAACCAAGAGCAACCAGCCATTTAATGAAACAGTCAAAACAGAACCTATAATAAACTTCACAGTCAATGGATTTACGCTTGAAATCCATCCGACGAATTCCCGGAGTCTAAGGCACGAGATATGCTCATATTACAGAAGGAAATATACGAATACTAGAGATGAAATATTGATGTAATGTAATATGTAACTTTTAGTATCTCGTTGTACGAGATATGACGTATCTGTTTTTGCAATGTTTCGATGTCAGGGTTTTTAACAGCTGTCTGATTTCATGTCCGACATTAAAGGGCGTAGAACGTAAAGAGATAGAAAAATGTCGAAGGGGATGATGGATTAATGTACAAACAACCGTGACACCATAATCTTTGGCGCCCTCACCGCTCATAACATTAGGAGCAGCACACCACTAAAAATATTGAATATAAAAATATTTACCGGAAAGTTGGTGAAATCCCCATTCCCTAAGCAGAAGACGACCCTGAGCATCTAGGCTCCGTATAGTATAACTAAAATACTAGCTACGTTTTTGTAAATAACACTCCATGAAAACCATTCAAAAGAGTGTTTATTAACAGAATGTTCCAAATTTTCACCTCACAAAAAGAACAGAAACATCATTAGCTTCGGTATAATTAGTTACTCAAGTAAATTAGAAAGCTATATTCTTATGTTATGATCTTCGCCTCAAGAGGAGATTTACGCAACATTGTGCAATCGCTGACGCAACCCAATAGGCTCATCGAAGAGAACAAATGTTTTGAGCAGTTCGAAATCATAATTCATTAGAACAAAAAATTGACACCTATAAATCATTGATGTATAAGAAACATTTAAACTGTACGTAAATACAAATAAGGGTTTGATGGTTTCATCAATATAGTGATCGTAATTTCAACTCAAAGAATTTTAATTCACGCCATTCTAGTCAATACCTCAGAACGTGAGTTCCAAGTTGTTTCCAACTATTCATTTAATCAAAAAACGGCCTTGACAATCTTTTACCGGAGGAACCACTGGACAAGGTTGTCTCGGAACGTCGCGGCACACTAAGTAACATTTTACGTTCGAAGATTATTCCTGATGAAGGAATAGAGCTTCGAATTATCTGTGAATGTATAATTACGTATATATGCCACATAATAAAAATTATTATTATTATTGTTATTATTATTATATGTTCGTATACCTATACAAATATTAGGAGAAATACCTAAAGGACAATATTCTTTTACTTTTATTTGATCCCCAATATCCCCTCTGCTACTCAACTCTTACCCCTCCCCTTTTCCCTCTCCAATATGCTCCAATGCCGCGCCCCTCCACCCACGCAATTACCTCGTGAGTCGCCGCCGCGCACCGGCTCCCGATGCTCTTCAACATCGCCGCCGCTGCCGCCGCCTCCACCGTTCGCAGAACACACGCACGTACACTAGCAGAACGTCACGATGTACGAGACCGACGACGTACACGCGTGGCACACAGCCCCGTGCCGGCAAATGAGGCAAACGATCGTCGTAGCTGCTGCTGCCTGCCGTCCGTCCTTCGTCGCCGTCTCTTTTCCTTCTCCTCTTCCTCCTCCTCCTGCCGGTCGCGACCGCTGCCGCCCTACCCACCGTGGCGTCGACAACGACGAGGCGCAATGTAAATAATGAGCAGAGCAACGCCGCTCAGTGCGCGTCACAACTACAGTACTGTCTCCACGCGGACGAACAGCTCAAGGTCACATACTAAATATTTAACTTTTTTTACAAGTGAAGTGAGACGTTTGATTATTTTTTAAATATATTTTTTCCTAAAGTGCGAGTAACTTAAAAATGTTGCGATATTTATAAACAGATAACACAGCGCACGAGCAAAGGGAAGAATGAGACATACAAGACAGAGGGGCAGGCAGATTATACACACACATAAACATATATATATATAT
>NNCF01131069.1:1025401-1073871 GCA_002313205.1 Laupala kohalensis | reverse complement strand
TCCAGGATGAACATAACCTAACTTTTATTTTTAAAATGTGATAATAAAGATGGAAATGTTTTTTAACAATAAAGGTAGATAAAATCGAAAAAAAAAAGTTATATTGGTTTACGATGCCTACACGGTTAAAGATAGGTGACAACTATGAATGGCAATATTGCTCGCCTCAGGGAGCACTACAAAAAAGTCCGCGGCAGAATATGTCGATCTACAAAAATTAACCTAAATTATCGATAAAATGTTATTAACAATAGAAGTGTTAAAATACTTCAATTTAAGAGCGGTTTTTACTTAAATTACTATCACCATTAAAATTTAAAGAATTATTTATTTCGTGCATTTAACAAATATAAACAAAACGTCTTTAAATCGTAAAACTTTCGACAAATAGGTTAAATTTTAGAAGAATTTTAATGAAACGGTGTAGTCGCGTCATGCCTTGGAAGCGAAAATGTGACCGGCGCGACTTCCTCGAGATGGTGTAGTGTGTAAAGTCCAAGTTTTGTAACTCATACGTCCCGTGTGCAAGTTTCCTGTCCATCGGATTTCCAACGACGTACTCTACAGCAATGGAACAAAAAAGATGAATTCAAGGGTACACGAGTTGCTCTCATAGAAACTATTTAAGGGCAGCTTACTCATAGACGCTTACGTCGGAGTCTGCGTTGGGTGAAAGGGCGACGAAATATTACAAGGAACAGAGGAGGCGTTTTGTCTTCGTTACGATACACAATATAAAAATGTTTCTTCTTAAATGATAAAATTTCTGTTCGCCTTTAATAGGAGTGCTACGCTGATAGGCGATAATTATGAAAATAAATTTTTATGGACAAATATTTTAAGGATATAAAGTTAACACATATTTATGAAGAATTGTACGTTTTTCAAGTTTAGTTTGTTATTCTATTCAAGTAATTTGTTCGAACGTTTCCACGAAATTCTTTTTAAATGCTTGTTTCACTCACTATTGTCACACGTGAGAGTTTTTGGCCATATTTCTCAATAGGGATGAAGGTTCTTGCATNCATGATAAATTAAAGGTCGTTTTCATGTTGCTCATTTCTTTATTGGTATTAGAAAGCTTTTTCGGCTGCATAGCAACCATCATCAGTAACATACACTGAGTGTTAAGGAATATTTTTGGCGAGTGTTATTACTGTAACTCAGTGTATGTTACTGATGATGGTTGCTATGTAGCCGAAAAAGCTTTCTAATACCAATAAAGAAATGAGCAACATGAAAACGACCTTTAATTTATCATGCTCATATTTGGCCTAAATACAAGAACCAACATCCCTATTGGGAAATATGGCCAAAAACTCTCACATGTGACAGTAGTGAGTGAAATATTTACTACTATCACGGTCAATTTAAAATATTATACTTATGAACTTGAAAGTCGAATTGAAAAGTCTTGGCAAGCAGACGGACTGATACATTGATTAAAAAATAACTACTACTTCTACCTATTAAATTTTTTAGATTAATAGATGTCACTGCATTTTTATACAGGTATAATTAAATAGATTATGACAACTTAAAGTTAACAAAGAAGATTTGCCAAAAAATATTCAAAATTTAAATAAATTTGCTGATTAAAGGATTAGACAGTCAATCAGATTTGGAAAAAACATTTAGCACGGTGTTTTAACGTGCCATTCTTTGACTTCCTTGAGTAGATGTAAGATGTGTGAAGTAGGTTTTGACAAACATATCCAACTTATTTGGGTCGAACATTGATACCCACCCTGTTACCGGATTATATGTGCTCATCGGATGGTCCTGAGTCCGGTCGCGGGTAGGACAAAATCTCTTCGTCAGTCGGACCTGGCGCGCGTTCCGCAGTTTGGAAATCCCTGACGTACAACCAAGGAAAATAAAATAAGAAGGGGAAAAATAGAAAATACATGAAAGCTGAACAAAAATATTTTGAAAAGTTCTGTAGGCATAGGATAGAAATATGGGATGAAAATCGTAACACAAGCCTAGTATGTGAACTGGTCTGCGGAATGAGAGAAGACATTTCCAAAAGATAAATCACAATTGAATACTGGATGGATATAACGGAAAGGTGAAGCTTTTATTCATTCCTTCGAAACGGAATCAAGAACTAATAATGATACACGTCACAAAAGGAGAGTACAGACAGAATAAGAAAGAGATAAGGACAATAAATCAAGAATAGCAGAAGAACAACATCGGATGGAAAAGCAACGGATAAAATAGAAGTTGCTTTAATGTGCTCCGGTCATCGGTGAAAGATATTGATCAAAATTAACTTTTTTAACCTCAAATATATAGATGGAGTGGACTAAAAGAAAGAGGAAACAACATGTATCCGGCAGAAGATAAGGACGTTGTATCGGGCATTGGTCTTTCCAAAATAAAATAACATGAAACGAAAAACACATGTAAGATTGGAGAATTTGATGTCACTGTAAATGTTAATTTGTTTTTTAGGCTAAAAAAGTCTCAACTAATAATGTTCGCGGTGAATCATCTGGTAATAAGTTTATAATCTCAATGTCTACAATAGATTCGAAAATGCAGATATAAATGTACAATTTCCTGATAAAGATATTTAATAAGCTTCAAAGTCATCATGAGATTACGACGAGAAAAAATTAATTTCTTCCCCTCATGTCTTACCCATTAAGAATCGCTATTATCAATATAGGTCTAAATTTAATTGGCATGGATTCGAAGAATGTAAATTACTGGTAATATTAGATCGTTGCTAATTCAATGAAGCCACCGCTAATTTTTTTAATAACATGAGAAGGATACAACACGAATGAGGGCAAGGGCTCCAATGACCTTGACGAACCNAAAAAAAAAACCGAATGAGGGCGGCGACACCATCAACACGTACAGCCAGAGCTATCTTGTGTACATCTCTTGAAACACAGCACCGCTAGCGCGGCGTAGTGTCTCCAAGATGAACTACGAGAGGATGAACTTTCCCGACCATCCGCAACTTAGGCGCACTCTGCAAACCACGGATATAACTAGAACCCCCACCCTGGCGTATTTTTAGCATGCACTCGTTCAAAAAATCTTCGTGCGTGAACCACCTGCCCCCACACCGTCCCCGGCCCCGCACACGGACATTGCACAACATCAACCTTAGCTGTAAAGTTACTCAAGGTCAAGTTCAACGCATCAGCCTTCCAGTTCAATGGCCGGCGCTCAGAAGAATATTTAGCCCGCTGACCATTCGACGCATGCCAAGTACAACACCTGTGAAATTCGTCCTCGGGATAGACAAGAGAATCTGGAGAGATTTTTGTAGGTGACTCGGGCACAGCGCGCCGCTGTGAAAATACAACTGTGAAGAAGGTTAAGGGTCAAACACCTCGGGGGAGAGTCGGAGAGCGGCGTTTAAACGAAACTGATAAGAACGAAAGAAATATCTCACAATTAAACCACATGTCTACGTCGTAACATTCGAAATAAAAGGACTAATGATGCTTACAATATTCCACACTTATGGTAAGGAACAAATTTTCAGAGAACAGGAGCTACAAAGAATATACCAACAAGAAAAAAACTAAAGAGAATGCTCCATTGAACACTGAGTTATTTAAATAGAATGTCGGGGAGAAAACGTAAAGACATTATTTTTCATTGCTTTCAAGGGTTTAAGATCGTGAAACTGGAAGCAATCTCGAGAGAACTAAAATCTGGTGTAAATTTACGTACAAACAAACACATGAATGAGATTAGAAATCGCGAATTTCTCCCAACTGCCTTAAATTATTGCACGTTAAAGAGTTACTTCTTTTAACTGTTAAGCGACGAAANAACGTAAAGACATTATTTTTCATTGCTTTCAAGGGTTTAAGATCGTGAAACTGGAAGCAATCTCGAGAGAACTAAAATCTGGTGTAAATTTACGTACAAACGAACACATGAATGAGATTAGAAATCGCGAATTTCTCCCAACTGCCTTAAATTATTGCACGTTAAAGAGTTACTTCTTTTAACTGTCAAGCGACGAAAACTACAGATTATAGACTGAGCAACGTTATTTGCCTAACTCGAATTGCATAGAATATTAACGTTTTTGCTTCTTTTGAAGAATTTGAATCAGTGGTCCACCTCTGTAAAGCAGNCGAAAACTACAGATTATAGACTGAGCAACGTTATTTGCCTAACTCGAATTGCATAGAATATTAACGTTTTTGCTTCTTTTGAAGAATTCGAATCAGTGGTCCACCTCTGTAAAGCAGTTTTCCAAGTAGGATTATATAAAGACAATCACTAGGCAAATAGATCCTTTCAAAAGCATAAGTCGATTTTATACGTATTTATATTTAATGAAGTAAAACGAAATTATCCAAAACTCATGAAATAAATTTATATAGAGTCAACATCAGCCTGTAAATGTATAGTTGGTAATTTCGAAAGGCAATTCCAACGAGAATAATTTCGAAGTTTTTACCAAAATCCGTCTCTGCATAACAAATTTTTTGTGGCCAATATTATATTAGCATTTCGTATGAATCTCACATTATAATTTTTTTTATAGAACGAGATTTACGGAGAAATGGTACGAACACCTATAGAAAAAAATTAGGCAGCAATGATAAAAATACTCTTCCAATAAAGCACCACAGAATAAAACAAGTTCAATTTTGGTAAACCTCGCTTTCATGTCACGCTTCTGGGTCACTTCCATTCTAGCACAAAACTAGGGTGTAAAAATATATAATTTTTACAACGATAGTAAAACTTATTACCTCTAACCCACACTCTCTTCAATTTTAAATGAGTTTCACTCAACGGATCACGGGCGCTGAGAGCGTAAAGGCGGCTCCACACATTCGTTATTTGGCGAACCTCGAGCAACCGCACAGCGAATCCAGAGCAATAGCGACTAGCTCAGGATACTTTCCGAGTATTCGCCTATTGACGAGCACACTGATCCAGACATAAGCAATTTGCCGAGCACGTGCTCGCTCTTGGGAACGACGAATATTCGTGTTAATGATTAGAGGTTATGGAGAGAGAATCTATTTAATATTACAGTATTTGTTATTTTCATTTTTTTATTTCCTGAAAATATATGCTAATACTATACTAAAAAATAGATAATGCTAATAATGTCAATACACGTTGAATACTGTGAAACTTAAGGACGATTAATAAAAAGTCAAATAAAGCGAATAAAAATATAGTCAAAATACGCAGTTGCAAATTGGGTATGACCACGTTGGGGATAATAAATGAAGTTACTCCATCACTACTTTATTACTTGCAATTTCTCTATTTTACCACTACTAAAAACACTTATTATTTTGTACACTTTGACTGGAAATAAATTGAAACCGTAATAGGCTACTCGCATAATCGCTATACTTGGAATAGAAGCAAGAGTATGTGGACAGTACCACGAACAGGTCACTCGCGAATATTCGCCTAAGCTGGGCTTCCTTTGATGTGTCTGAAAAGACCGACACGCTGTGGGAAAGGGTGAGCACCGGTGTTCGTGATGCGACGAATAGCGAGCAACCCATCCACACTAGTCACCATTCGGCGAGCAGTTGCTCGGAGTTGGCCGAATAGCGAATGTGTGGAGCCGCCTTAAGTGACACGAATCAGCTGTTGGAGTCCAAGAAATGTACTAATAAAGAAATAAACATGTACCACATGTACCATTCGTTAAATGTATAACTTATTTGTTTACAATTTACAATTTTTTTTGTTAACTTGGTAAATAATCCCATCAATTTGACCAATATAGAATAATTGAAATGAATAATTTTTTTTTTCAAGTCTGCTTCAGTGGAAAGGACTTCAGCACAGTGCCCTGCATTTCCCTCTCACCCCTTCACTGTCAGTCAGGTCCTTGAAATAGAGCACGAATCCTGCACACAAACGACACACAACGCAACCGGCGTCAATACAAGAAGCTCTGCAAGACGCTTGATGATGCGCATTACATTCACTTCTTTCAACGACATTTGATCAGTTACAAAACATTTTACGCATATCAAGGTTAAACATTCGATAAATATCTTGCGCAACAAATAGAAAGATTGTTTTGTTTATTTATACTGCTGTGTTGTATATTTATCGTAATATTTATACTATTTATATTAATTATATAATCTACATAAATTATAACTTAAAAACTTTTTTGGACAATCCAAATTAATAATTATTGTATTTTTTAACTAAACTATGTTTCGACTCGAGATTACAGTCTTCGTGAGGAGTAACAAATATTTGTTTTTACCATTCGTTACACTTGCAGACCTATCTCGAGTCGAAATAAATACATATCGCGATCCTCCGAATAAGACAGTAAGTTATAATTTATTAATCGTATTGTTTATTTATTGCACATTATTGTTTTGTCTATAGACACTAATTACTTAATTTATGGGAATGAGGCAGAGATCAACTTCTCTAGGAACGCGCGATTAAACCTTCGTTACTGTAGTAAAAAAATATAGTATCATTGGTGTGGTAAAGGTTTTAGAAACACCATGTTATTTTTTATTTGAGAATATAAAAAAAACATTTTTATATTCAAATATCAATGAAATATGTTTAATTAACCTTTCTTACACAAACTACAAAAAGAGTCTTCATTTTATTGAAAGTTTCGAAATTTTATAATTACAAATTTTCACAAAATAATAGAAATAACAGAAGCAGCTTGTATAGTTTGTTTACAATTGCAGTTTGGAGCAAGCAATGTTTACTCAGTGTCTTCTTCACTACTGAAACAATTTTCACATGTTGGAACAACATGTTCTAAGCACAAAAACCTATTGCAACTACGGCACTGATATTTAGTTTTCCCATCTTTGGAAATTGGACAAACCCGCCCTGCGATTCTGCCTTTTTAGGGGCAGTTTCATTAGATTTTGTTACATTTCCTTTTCAGCTTCCATTGAAGGCCCTTTAGCATCAGGTTGATAACTCTCCTTTGCGTTGGGTGTAGCTTGCTACCAACTGAAGTCCAAGATTCTTAATAGATGCAGTGTTAGAAAACACGAATACTTGTGCATTAATTGCTTTTGGCTACGACTCACTGGTTGAAAACAACTGAATTATAAACAATTAACCCACAGACTACATATACACCAATCTATACATCAATTTCATCATACTTTAATGGTGTAAACAAACACACAAATACCAGAAGTATGGTGGAGTTTGAGGATCCCCAGTGACAACAAGCGCGTCCGTCTTCCTACACAAATGAAGCTTAACTGCCGTTAAATCCAGTAATGTGTTCAATGGGTTATAAAGTAAGTTTCTGAAGCGATTAGGTAACAAAAATGCACCAACTGTAGACAGAGTGGAGAAATACATCGATGAGATATGTGAATTCCCAGCACAGTAGCGCAGGGTTAAGAGGAATTAAAGATTCGGCGGGTCGTTCGCAGTTTCCCGTCATTTCTATTATAGAATGGGATGATATTGTTTCCAACATGCCAATGACGCGAATCTTTTTTTAAATGTTATTTTGACATAAATGTGTTCGAAGTATTTATGCTCGGAGAAAATTGAGTTATGACTAATTGTTACTGTCACTTTCTTCTATTAGATACGACTTTTAAAACATGATCTGCAAAACTGAAGCAAAGTGTTTTCGAGTGTCATTGGCCCAATACATTAATAGGAAACGTATTACATTCATTTCAAAATTCCAAACATAAAATTATTAATTATTTTACACGAAGAGAACATAATGGTGGTTTATAAAAAGAGTAATCTCTTGACTACGGTTAGCTTAAGTATTTTCGTAATGGTTAAATCAGGTCTGGCAAACTCGCAGTCCGCGGGTTGCATGTGGCCCGCCACGTTAAATTGTGTAGCCCGCTGGTTGATTTTCTATTAGAAACATTGAATACACAACGACTTGCTTTTATATTTCAGACATGCACAACGAGTAACTACTTTTGGAACTACATATGTTTGTAAAAAAAATTTATCGAAGATGAAATTTACTGAGAACTTATTCCGTGCTTCCTTATCTGATAATTCAGAAAACTAGCTGAGATGTGCGACGTCTAACGTAACATATTTAACAAAATTGAGTGAAAGGATAAACAAATATCTCATTAATTAACTCAAAATTTAATTGTATTGAATGATAAATAAAGTTTTATTCATTCCATTATTTTTATAGTATTTTAAAAAATATGTTCACCTAAGGTGCGACCCTCTAATGTATTATCGAGTGGTTCTAGAAACCAATTGAGTTGACCAGACTTTGTCCGATTCATTGACCATATAATATTATTTACAAGCAACACAAAACTATTTTTCAAGGAAACAACAAATATCAACGATGATAAAAGAAACAAAATAACGAAACATCTCGTGCAAGCGTGTCAAATAAGGTGGGGTACATCCAGAAAAGGAGGAGAAACCAAGTAGAAGGTAATACCAAATGCGACGTTCCGTGGAAAGAATAGGAAATGGTTACAAACAAGTGCAGAGTTGAGGGAATACACATCTGGACATCGGAATTTAAAGAAGGTAGGGAAAGTAGATGACAAGACATGCTATTTTAAAATAAGGACATAGAAATGGTTGATCATATTCTTTGGCACTGCGAATTTAACGATGAAGAACGACAGTCATATATTTTATATTTGATACGATCGGGAGTAACAGAAATAAAACCAATCAAGACATTATTCGACAAAAGAAAGATCCGAAATATTCAGAGAATACGTTGAAATAATAAGTACATTAAGAGCTGTGGTGAAGAAAGTCGTATAAGAAATTATTTACTATGGGATGATTTAATATGGGAAATTTTCCTAACACGGACGAATGAAGAGCACGCCCACGGATGAAAGATGGGCATCCGCTCCGTAAGGAACGGTGGCAAAGAGGCGTGGATCCATCGTAGGGAAATAAATACTTGATATGGAACTGGTGTAAGTTTTTTTTGTTTCACCTCATGTTTGAATTTGTACATCAAAAAATGATGTAAATAATATATCAAGAGCTGATAAAAAACTGTATTTTCCTAAAAGATTATAAATGAAACGACTAATTTAAATGAAATGATTAATGTGGTCCCTTGACCATAGACAGCGAAAGTACTTTGTGCAGAGATCTAATTTGTTGGCGAATATCTTGGTCAGGTGGATCGATGCTCTTAGAGTAACACCACCATCATTGAGGTCCTGACAAGAATGTGCAGAGGTCATTGATTTCCGTGTTGTTTCTGGATTCGAGGTCATCGATTTCACTTCACCCACTCCTCTAGCGTGTCTACGTCACGGAAACTCGGATACATTTTTGAGTGCTCTAGATTCTGCCAACGAAACAGGAAATACAAAAATATTTCACAAAGAATACGTTAAGGAATTTTTAAGACTCAATTTACACTGACTTAATGTAAGAAAAAAAAGCCTACGAGTCCAAATAAATAATGCACAAGAGATACTGAGCTCATGTTAATAATATATTGATAATAATGTGAATAATATAGGTCATATGTGATAATTTCATTTTCGCCATTTTCACCTGACCAAAAGTTATCACATAACTTCTCCACGTACACGGAAGAAACATGCATTCTATGTCATATGTCACTAAAAGGTGCATATGCATGTGATGATAGGATGACATGGTAGATTCAATTGACCTTAACTCAATATTTCTTCTGTGTATTTAATACGATTTTATTTCTTCACATTTAAAAAATTTAGACGGCCACATTTAGACAACGAGAAAGAGAGACATTTCACGTTTCAACTATGCAGTCCAAACAAGGACTACAAATATTTTCATACACACAAACGTCGAACAGACAAACACCAAAGCAGATAATGAGATGTCAGCGACATCGGGCACATACGAAATGGAAATTGAATGTTTTCATTCAAATGCCGAGACGGCTATTCGTCCTTACATGGAATATTATAGAAAAAAGGATGGGAAAGGTAATAAGGACAGCTGACGATTGTAATATCGCGTCCTCGCTTCGTCCTGTCGCACCCAAGATGAAGCCGATATTCTGCAGTTTGAAAATAGAAAGAAAAAATGCAATCCATACAAAGGATATTAGTGTTTCAACTAGAAACTAACAGAATAGTGCCCAGCAATCTGATAGTACTCGCCATAGTACAAAACAAACGTACTATTACATACTAACCACATAAAAGAAACTAATCGAAAATAAATTCATGTTAAGGATATCATGAATCTATTTTAAAACTTATTTAAGATTGGATTTCAACTTATAAGATATCCATAAACATGGTTCGGTCGCAGATGACAAGTGACGCATCGCGGTGACAAACAAAATCGCCTTGATGACATACAGGAGCTAATAAAGATATACTATAGGAGGAATATTATACATCAGCGATTCCCAAACCTTTTAAACCCGCGGCTCCGTTGATCTAATACGTTACTACACATTTTTGGTGGTGCTGTGCCCTTTATATAAACCATTCACAATCCACTACAGTAAAAGTTTTGTAACTAGTATATTTTTTACTTCTTTACCTTAAAATATAACNTATAAGAGACAGTCTTTACCTTAAAATATAACAGTACATACGAAGCGACAGGGGAGAAGATTAGTATATATAATTTTGTTGTGTTATGATTATGGTTATGGTTAAAAATGTTTATTATATTTCAATTTAAAACTGCGGTTTACACGAACTTCCTAATTAGTACATAGACTTCGTTTTATCAGAAGAGATACAAATATAAAATATTTTTACCACAGACGAATTCTTACTCTGGATAATTAATAACTAGATTCTCGGACTAAGTGAATGGAGTTTACCGAGCCAGAATATGGGTACTTGTTTGTAGAATGACGATCTATTAATCTCAAAGTATCTTACAAACTGTGTTTTAGAAAACTATTTCAAAAATCCATGTTACATTAAACCCCTCATTTGATTATTCACACACACAAACTACTTACTATGGATGAATACAACAATTTACCATGGATACTACGGAGGAAAGAGGTTTATCCTAATTTCGAATTGGGCGATAACTAACTCTTGCTCTAAGTCATCATTAAGTTTATTTCTTCTCTCTCACTAACAAATTTGTAATGTAATAATAATATATTTATGTAATAAATGCGAAATATAATAATAGGTTTATCCCCCCCCCCTTGTTTCTCTATCTATATATCTGTGTTGGTCAAATATACATTCATTTCGTCTAAATCTTCGTAATCGATTCCGCTTTGTCTGAGCACATCGTCATTACAAGACTGTGTGTCCCTTTCCCTTTATTTTATTTATCATTTCTTTCAGCCACGCATTAATAGCGACAGCGTAACGTGTATGCAAGGTTGGGTCATTAGGGAACAAAGGGCCTTCAGAGATGTATCGAACGAATGGCGTGACTTGAGTTGAACTGCAAAGGATTTTGGGGACGTCGGAAAAGGTTCAGACTACACTCAAAGCACCTTTAGTAAGCGCTGGAGGAGACGGAGATAAATAATGAGCAGCAAATTCTCATCGATCGTTGAATGATAAATTTTCGTTACGCTCTCGAACAGGAGGTAACAATATTTCATTCACGCTGGTGTAAAATAAAACGAGTATGAATGGATTGAGTGAAGTCTGATGAAAATAGCTTCGCTTCACTAAAAGAAACAACGAAGATGATCTCCTAGTTGCTTTCACTCTCACATATTTTTGTTCTCAATATTTAAAATCATCTATTACTCTTTAAATTTTGGTTGATTTGTATTGACTAGCTCACCCCTCCCCTCCGATTTAAAAATGAAATTTTTAACAGTGCTCAACACTTTTTTAACAGTAAAACGTATCATCTGTGTGTTCTCGAGCTTTACCGAATGCAATGTGATACATAAAAACATACTTAAGTAAATCTCAAAATGTAAGTAAAATGTGGGTAAAAAGTAATCGCCTACGTAGTTGGTGACCAAGCGAGTACTATGTATTTTACGAGAACAGTCAGATCCATGTAAACGAAAAGAGGACACATCAAATAATTGCTTTCACAACACAAGTACATATTAATCCGTTACCGCATTTTAAATTATCTTATTCTACCTGTGCAAGAGATGAAAAAAATACTTTTTTAATTACTCAATACAAAATTTTGTAATAACTTCATTGCTTTCCGGGACGGCGAAATTTCATTTTTTCAGTCTTTATATCTCTTAAAAAGAAAATACTAATTTAATTTTATAAATTGCGTATGCAAATGGTAACTCATAAATTTCGCCTACTGTCCCTCCACCTCCAGTCACCGTGTGGAAAATGGATTTTCTCACACATAATTGATTATCTGTCGCTGAGGAAACCTGCCACAAAGAGGCCATCCCATCGGCAATCGATTGCCTCTCGGAAATGGATGACTGAAGACGAACTGGCTTTCGGTTGAAGCAGCATTTGCGAGAGGGAACATTCGTCCCACAACAAGTATTTAATGATTTTTATTGCTTTAATGTTACAGGGAAATAGTCTTCGTAAAATCTTTGATTTTTAAATATTTTAAGACTCGACTTCATGATGGACGAATACCATATTAAGAACTATTAAGTAAACAACGTTTCCACTTTAGGTTGAGGTCGTCGTCAGATGAAACAAATCATAACAAGAAACAGAACAGAACATTTGAACGTGGTGTTAAACACAAAATATGTTTACAAAAAAAGCAGAAATTACACAAACATGTCATAATATTAAATTGTAAATACCAGATAAGTTTTGTGTGTCAGTGCGTAAATTAAAACTCCCCTCTGTATTTTTAATAAATATAATTTCTGATAAGCTACGTTTATAATAATTAATGTCTTTAAATGTCTTCGTCCATCTTAAGGTCGTAAGTCTTGAATGATTAATTTATTTTGATTATATAATAGACAGTAGTACAAAAATCTTTAATTTATCATTCATCCAAATAAGATCAGTTTTGAAAATAAATCAGTGAAGAACTTGGTAATTCTAGAAGTATAACTATTACGATACAATCTTGAGAAAAAAAATACGACACTACTGCCTTCTAGTAATTAAAGAATTTAAAAATAATTAAAAACAGAAAAAGAAACTCCTAGAAGTAACTGACGCATGTGAAGAAAAGCTTTCATCTTCGACAGCAGTCACGAATATTCTGTGTATCTGACATAATTTTTCTTTTTCTGTTTTTCATTATCTTTAAACTTTTTAATTAATTACACAATACAAGATAAATATACATTATTTACGTTTTTCTAAAATTCTTGACCACCATATCAAACACAGGGACTTATCTTGAGGGCTTCATTAAATTAAGTTCAACTAGCGTTCCTACCACCATACGAACTCTTCGCATATGCCACACTTTGCAAAACTTTGAAACGTCTCAGCACAACCATTTATCATAATGAAGTAAAAAGTGATATTGTATTACAGCACACACTGTCAATTGTATCGTTTGTTATTAGTTCCGAAAAATCCTAACTCAATAAACTTAAACAAGCATCTATGACAAATTGAAAAACGACCGATAATTGCCATGGCACTTGAAAACAATTGCACTTATGGAAGTTAATGTAGACAGATTTCTGAGAGACGTGAAACACAGATAGAAAAAAAAACGATTCATAAAGAAAGTAAAAAATATTTAGAAGGGAGAGCAACAGGGAGATTCAGAAGCGAGAACGATGAGACCACGTGTGCAAAAGCATGGTCCCACAGCGCACGCGCACCTAGCGATCGATGAAGAAGATTCGCGGCGCCGCTTGGCCAGGCAGTGGGCCACGTGGGGCAAACAAGAGTCTCATCAATTACACTAAACAATGCCACATGACATCATGTTATTTTTTATTCTTAATTTCAACAATTTCATGCTTTTCATTTAAATTTTACAAATTCCAATGGTATTGATCCGACAGCCCAAGTATACAGGTACTGTAAATGTAATGGAAATCTTGAAAATGATGCGACACTACTGTCTTCTAGAAATTAAAAACGTTAACATATAATTAAAAATCTAGAACGAAACATAAAAGTCACTCGCATATTAGACGAAATAGTATCGGTTTCCAGCCTTCATCAGCTACGGTTAATTTTCTACGTAACTGATGAAGCCTGGAAGCCGAAACTGTTTCGTCTAATATGTGAGTGAATTTTGTGTGTTTCGTTCTCCATGTTTTATTATATGTTAACGTTTTTAATTATTAAGTACTGTAATGATAGTTTAAAGCAATGTTTACACGCATGCGCGCAAACATTTGAATAATTTTACAGAGAATTAGGATTGACTTGTGAGAAACTTGTGCGGGCTCACACATTACTGCTCACATTCATTATAAACAGAAAGTATTGTAATCGTGAAAATTTTCATCACGGATTTTGTAGAAAATATCAATTTTGGGGTTCCCTGATATCGAAAAATTGGATTTTAGAACTCCATCCGTTTCTAATCAGCGAATAATGAATTTCATAAATGTTTTGTATTAAGAGTTCAATGTCATACTTAAATGTTGTAACACAATCAAAACTCTTTTGATTGTGTTAATATAAAAAAAGGACACAGTCAAATCTCTTCAAAATGTTGTTAATATACTACGTTAATAATTAATTGGCATTAAAGTTTGACAAAAAATTTCTATCCTTACGACATTACGAATTTTGAAATAATCCACACAAATGTCTCAAACTCACAAATTTACAAAAAATTGAAAAACTTAAATTCGTTCAAATACGCATCTATTATATTCTGATTAACTTTGGTATCTATTTTTTTTTATTTTTTGAGATATTACAAAGAAACATTAACCTCGGTCTACCCGTGTTTTCTTTATACTATCAAAATTATGGAAATAGTAACATTAAATAAACGGCATCATTCTTTCTATGAAATTAAGTTGAAATATTTCTTAATGTTACATTGATAATTCGCAGAAAATGAAACCCTCAGAACACATAAATATTTACTCCTTCACTGACAGCGCAATATTTACTTGCGTTTTCTATTGAATTTAGAGTCGGACTGTTTTCATAGAATACAACTTACTTGGAGAATGTTTGGAAACACGTTGCGTAGCCCCGCAGGGAAAACAATTTTGAATTAGTATCATTGGAAACATATTATATAATTATTTGAAGAATTTAAAAAATTCGCAGAAAAACTGAATTCAAAACTAAATACTCGTATATGTGCAACAGGAAATATTATGAAGCATTTTCGCATAGTATTATTCGATACTAAAATTACAAAATGAAAGGTCAGTATATGATAAAATACAACTCTGTCCAACTTATCTTAGGCCGCGGACCATTTTGTGTTCACTTTCGATCGACCAACTCCGCACGAAAAAAAAACTAGTGGGTCATATTAATTTATTTCTAATGCGATATTTTGATTCTCATCAACGAATTTTTATTATTTCAGGCTGGGAAAATTTTTAAATTTTTAATTTTAAATAGTATTTTTAATATTTAGTGAACTTTAACTCCTTTTCCCTCGTCTGTAGGGGTCGGAGATGAGGATGTTATGGTGCCTCTTTTTGGTGTGGTGGGGGAATTGCAATATTTTTAATATTTAGTATTATACAAAAAATGTTCCATACTTTTATATTTTTTCATTCCGGACACGCCATTTCAAATATTAATTTTGACAACCTAGATTTATATATAAAATTTGTTCCCTCCCGTTTGATGTAAAATATACTATAACCCGCGGGTCGTAAACAAAGTTTCACGGGCCGCACACTTTGCGCTACATTCGTAGGAGGCAAAATACAATTTTAAATTACTATTTTACCAATTGCGATAACAACAAAATCCTACAGAAAAATATCAGAGAAAACGTCAAGTGTCCTTACGATAATTTAATATTAATGCTATATTAGTTCTTTACCTATTTCGTATTTCTTAATATCGATACTTTATTTCGACTAGAGAAAACGTAGCACAGTTTTATAGTCTGATTTATTTATTTATTTATTTATTACGTGTCTAATAGCGAAGTTCCGGCCATGACACATGCTCTTCCATCTAACCCTGTTTTTTTCTGGGGTGGGGGATAGGGAAGGAGAGATGTTGTGTTGTAGGGGAACGTAAGTTATGCAATCGAAATTTTTATGGTGAAGGATAGGGAAACCCCAGCGGTATCGTGGAGGTGAATATGATAAGAGGTTTATAAGCGAATTTAACGTCGCAGGACCGAACGATGAAATGATCTATAGAAAATTATTACTATTTTTGAATAATTTATGTCCAAGACGTACTTACGGGCCACTCATCACATTTTACCCATCCTGACCAGTGTTTTTTCTCCGGTTTTTCTCCGGGTAGTGGCGGATTTTCCTTGGACGGGAATGTCATTAATACCTTTATTTTATTAATCTCGAATTTTACTGCACAAATATCACAATTTATTTTAAATATTAATTGGATAACAGTACGTATTTATTAAATAATTTATTTTATAAATATTTAATCCGCTACTACCCATGGGCACTTGATCGCAATTGATGGGATTGTTTCTGGAGAGTAATTTAGTTCATTGTCCTCCACATGGACATACGCAGTTTGCAACTGATTATTTGACAATAAAGTATATTTTCTTTATTTTACCCCGGTAAGAATGTCCTCTCATAAAAGATTTGCAAATAAAAGAATGGTGTTTCAATTTTAAAAGCAAATATGAGTACAACATCAATGAGTATACAAATGGACTGGTGACGTTTCATGCATTGTAGTACGAATATAAAAACTCTACTAGACTAGTATTCAAAAACCAATATTCAAAGTGTGATCACACCCAGAAAAATTGAAGTCACAAAAATACGTCATGGTGAAATTCAGGAGAACGTGTAAAACATGTATAGACCCCACTGCCTTTGCGTGCAGACGATTCGGGTGTCTTGGTTGCTAACATGCTTGGACACCCAACAGGAAATCGAATATTATCTGGGCACGACATCGCATGAATAAATGTCTGAATCGACACAATTCCGAAAGGCGACGAAAATTCACGAAAGCGGGTTACATTACAGCACATGAAGCATCCCGCATCGATCAATCACCGAAGGACACTTATGGGAAATTCAATAGTATCAAAACAAATCTCGAAAATACATCCGAATTTAACACAAATTTATTCATACATTGCAGGTAATTGAAACATATATAATCGACGAAATACCATGCAAGAATTACTCGGTTTTTTTCTTCAAATGACAAAAGATTCACGTGAGTGTTTAAAACACGGGACACCCACACCAGGCATTTTACTGTATCACTGGGATCGCTATTACGGCACGTAATAATGCGAGATAAAATGATACACGGTGTGATAACTTGAGTTGCATGAGAAAATGAGGGCCAGCCGCGAATCGATCCCCCGATCTTATACTTTGATCACACGGGTGTTGTACGCTACATCACCCATTCATTCATACTCCAGACGACCAAGGACACAGGACGTCTGGTTCGATTCCCTCTGGTGAAAGTGTCTTCACGTCTTGGTATACAGACAACGTAACCGGAGTAGATACATCAATAGTGAAACTGAATAAATATGTTAAAACAAAGAATGCGCTTTTCACTCTCAACTCTGATCACGGTACAAAATACGAAAACCGATCACTGTACAAAAGAAGTTAATTCTTTTTCCAAAGATGTCTGTACAAAAATATCCCTCTCCTTCATCACATGTATAATACAAAGAATTGTTAATGTTTTATGAGAAACGTACACTGCTGGTATTAAAATGGGCAACTATGCATTGGAAGCAGAACGTAACATCGAATTTGCACGAAACGTTTAACATGCTGAGGTATACCAATGATAAAAATTGTATGCACAACAAGCAGGTAGAAGGATCGCCATCAAGTTATTTTTGTCGCATTTCTCTTTAGTTTGATCTCAACCGTGAGTTTTACGAGGAAGAATGAACCGCGGCTTTCTTCATCGGAAGTCACGTTTGAACGTTCGATGTTCGAATATTAGGTAGAATTTTGGCCAAGCGGAATTGCCGTTTATCGTTCCACTATATTTCTGTATGCGTTGGTCGGTTTACATGCGAATGTGGAATCGATAGGTCCTGGAGGGACGTAACTGAATGTCATGCAGGATCGTAGTGGTCCGAGAGGACGACTAACGCAGCAGCACTGACTGTCAGTACGACCACCATTGCTAGATCTTCCCTACCGCCGCAACAGACATAGGTGTTTTTCAGAGGTATACTAAATGACATCCAGAGACACATGAGAGGTGTGGCGTTTAGTCCTCTTTTCAGACGAATCCTGCTCTAGACGGTCGTGCGTACAGCATCCGTGACGGACATATAAATGTGTGGTGGCACCCAGGTCATCACCGTCGTACGGTCCCAGAACCTGAAGTGATGGTATTGATTTAAATGACATTGGGAACAGAATACGGTCACATTTTAGTTCGGTCAGCAGTTGTTGTGTTGTCCGATCTTGGAAGTCTTCGTGACACTACCTTTGAACAGGACAGATCACGACCGTTCTCTACCTGTGTTGTCCTGTCCTTCCCCGATACAGAGCGTGTTCAACAGTTGCCCTGACCAGACGTTCTCTAGATCTGGCACTCATTGAGAGCATCTGATTATGAGTTCCTGACAGACTGACACGCCACCATCCACCACGAACCACTACGATTGATGAACTCTGGCATAGAATTGAAACTATTATAAACATCAATTCGGCTCAGAGCTAAGTGCTCAAATGGATTACAAGCCGCCTTACTGACAATGCACCACACTACTGGAAAGTATATGAGCATGCTCTATACCTCAATAGTTGAAGTATGCTTTAGACCCATCATACAATTTGCGTCAGTAAATATATTTTCTTACCTTCCCGGTGTAAGTTTGCAGAGTAAATATATTGCAGCTTCAAGTCAACATTCTCAAGAACAAGTTCTCAAAACTCACCTGAAACAAAAAAACACAGAATTACAAGAGTGTACATACAAGGTGAGGGCTATCATTAAAATTAATTACACTTATAGATTAAGAATTAGTTCACAGGATTTTCTAAAAAAAAATAAAACTTAAGCACATACAAGGAATGAATAGTATATACGTGTAATAACAAAGAGAGTATTTATAGTAATAGTTCATAAATTCCGTAGTCATAATGACAATTTTAACTAGAAGTTTTTTAACTTCTAGAAAGAAAATATTATAATCATATCAATGTTCTCCACTCCAGATACTTGGATTAACAGTTTCAATATAATATAAAATTGCATTTTTGTTTTAGAATCACTTATGTGAACATAAGTAAGTTACATCAATGATTTTTTTATCCCCACCAAAACTTAGGAAACTCGCGAATGATTTTACGCTTAAAAGCAGTGGGTCTTGTTTTTAAAACTGTCTTAGGATTAAAGGACACTTATTTCAATTTTAAAATATTCATTACAGAATATTTCTTTTTACTTTTCGGATGCGAATTCGCAAACCGTTCAATACCTTTATAGATGAATAGAATAATGTGCATAGTTAAAAATGCACATCCGTGAAATTATTTAAACCATTATTCAATTGTTGGTACATGCAATAATCATACATGGTAAGTTACCTTGCAATACGGATATACATCTTGCAAGGCGTATACACGATTTTTATGGATGTATGAGCAAAACTTCTTTACGATTATGAAATATTCATTCATGTTGTATATTGAATTTAGACATGAAAAAGCATTGGCTATTGGATTCGTTTTAAAAAAAAGGTGTTGTTTAAAAAAATGTATCCTAAATAACGTATCTTCAAAATGATAAGTGTAATTTTAGGTATCCCCGATTTCTATATTCAGCGACTTGTACATTTCCAGAGAATATCGTAAATAAGAGCAATAACAGTAAAACTTCAATACCTCCAATATAAGCAACATGTTAAATATACTCTTTGCGGAGACTAGGCCAAGGAGAATAAATTCTGGAAGAAATCTAAAACGGATTGAAGGCTGGCGCATGAACACAAGTAACGTCGGAAACCCGCACGGAAGAGTTAGCAGGGTATCTTTCTGGATCTCCATCCACCTTCGACTTGGAGTCCATACCCCTAAAATCATTTCTATTCCCCTCCAACTGCACAATGACAAATGAAATTAGTAGGACTAATAAAAACTAAAGTATCTAAAAAATGAAAATGTAGAGGATAATTTACATCGTAACTATTGCCATTCCAATATTTTGATATTTATCTACTCTATCAAAACATGGATACACATTCTCTCCTTTGCCTAAGAATGGATTAATAATGAAATCAACAATGGATATAAGTTTTGTTGTCTATTCAGATGAATGAGATTTACCTAAATAGATTTAACTTGATTCTAATGGATGGAAAATTCTTTAATGATTTGTCAGGGTTGTACAATTGCTCATTTTCAATCCTATATATTCAACGACATAAAGGCGAAAGTGTTTCCTTCTTGAAATAAACTGATGAAATTTATCAACGGGGATGTAGAATACTTTCTTAGGGTAGTAAAATTTGGATGTTTCTCAATGCAAAATTAATTTGTAAAGCACATTGAAATTTGCGTATATGGAATACTTTTTGAAACGTAAAGTTGTGCGGAGGAAGCAATGATATGGCAAACCAAGTATGGCTAGATGGTACATTCTGATATAATCCTTATTCAAAAATTAACAATACGCACAGCATTGATAACGCAATCATTAGTTTTAATTGCCATAAGAATTTCTCAGCATGGTTTGAATTTATCATCATAGCAAAGAAGGAATTAGCAAAGAAATATTACGAGTACATTTAATACATCGACATTTTAAGCTATTTCTCTTCGTTATTCAACTTGAAGAGAAAACAACACCTGTTTTTAAATTAAACTGAAACTGCGAGAAACACAAACTATAAACACAAAAAGACTGTGCAATGAACAAGTAATCCTCGATTTCCTCGTATGACATCTCTTTAAGATTCGCTCTCACTAGTCCCACCGTCACTTTCCCCAATTCCCTTTTGAAACGTCCTTTCCCTTCGCCAGGACTCACTTCCAAGTCCCTCCATGCCACGCCTCCGGCGAGGGCAACAGGCGACAGTCGGGCGCCAAGCTGCTACCTTTCGGGTCGATGCCACGGACCATGTCGCTGGTCCTGCTGGAGCTTCCGCGCGTCAAACGACGCCCTATCACTAGCCACAATTTAGTTCTAGCTCTACATGCGGATATGTCACCTAAAGAACGAACTTAAATATGTATAAAAATGGCAAATATACACGAAGAGCAAAAAGAAAAAAAAAGTATATCTAATACATTTGGAGAAGGAAATTGACATTATGAAAACTGTCACACAGCAATATTGTTAATGCGTTATAATGCATTAGGTATAACGAGAAAACTATATAATTTTACGCGAATTTTTTACTAAGAAATAAAAAATCCTATAATATATTTTTCTTAAACCCTGTTCGTTTTAATCCCCTCCCTTTCAAACGAAGATTAAGCTCAAATATCGAATAGAAAAGTAAAATTTTCAGCTTTATTTACAATGTACAAAACGCATTATAATTTTGATTTATTGGATACGTTGAAACAATGTTTTATTCTTATAACAAAATTTCCTGAAAAATGAACTGACGAGAATAAAATATAACAATAATCAAATTCTGAAACGCATACCATGATGAACAACGACTAAAAGAAAACTACTGAATTCAGAGTGTGAAAACACGAACCATATAAATTATTCCACAGTATTTAATTTTGAGGAATATCATATAGAACTGAAGTACTAACTAGACATTCAAAGAATAAATCAATTATTTTGTCATTAAAATGAACATCATGGTACGATTCATTTCTCCAGTTTTCAAAATTGATCTAATTTAATGTCCATCAGCTAAGAAATTATTATTACTTCATGTATCATGAATTTGTTCTCGAATGTATCTAGAAGATGTAGCTCGAATTTGTTTGAAACTGTACCGAAAAAATATCAAGTTTGGAACCCAATTTGTCAAATACCGAGCCAAGGCGAAACACCGGTCCTGAAATTGGTCCTCAAGACGTTGTCGGAAATAAAATTATAGTTATCTAAGCATTTTGTCTGAATTTTGGAAATGTAATCAGAAATGGTTTAAAGGGTGCCGAATGCAAAGAATTCGTTGTGTTACGTTAGGTTAAAATTTACGTCTAATAAAATGAAAAGAAACGACATCAAATGAATGAGATGAACAATGGTTATCTGGCATTGTGATTGAAATAAAAAAGAGCTAATCAAAAACGTCAATTCAGTTTACTTTCAATACAATTCGAGAGTAACAGAATTTTAAAACAATACATTTACTATGATTTTAAAAAAATAAGAAAAGCGTTTTAAGTATTTCTGAATTGCTACACACTTTACAATCACTAAAAACAAAAATATTTCGTTAAAGAACTGCTTTGATTAATAAGTAATGAATGCTCTTTCTTTCTGAACGTATAAAATTCCGGTTTATTGTCTAAATTTGACAACGTGGTAATAATATGTGTTGACACATTCATTACACGCACACGATAAACCTAGACTCCAAAAATAATGATAAATAGTAGAATGAAGACCCTTCTCAATCAATTCAAGTTATTAACGCGTTATAAATAAATTCAAGTTTGTAGCAGCTATTGAGGTATTAATGTGTTGGCGAGTGGATAGGGGTCCTTCTCTCCAAAGATAGTGAACATTTTTAGAACTGCGAAGCGACAAAACATAACATGGGGCAAAGTGTGAGAAACACCCTCACCAATTACAGATAAATACAAACAACAATTACACCGATTCAATTTACTGAATTGGGGCAGAAATATTCGAAAGCGCCAATAAGCATGCTAATTCAACTGAGAGAAAATTAAACGCATAGAATGGAGTTAGGGGTTGTTAGTGTGGTTTTATAGGGAATGTGTGCCGGTGGCCGGCGGCGTCGCAGTGCGCCCGCTCGCCGCGTTGCGGAATCCGCGGCCTTTCGTGCCTCCGCAGCCGCCGCCGCCGCCGCATCGCTGCTGCACTCCTGCAAATGGCACGCCCGCCAAATCGCCCCGACAATATCCATTCGAAGGTACTCCCAAACGTAATCGGCTACAACGCGGGGTGGAGGAAAATTTAAGAAGTACAAGGTGTATATCTCGATTTACACCTTCACTAAGACAAATTTATTGCTATCTTTGGTAAACCTCAAGATTGGAGGTAAAGTATGGATCTCTTTTTTTTTACTTTTATTTATTTATTTATTTATTTTAATCAACGGAGAAATCCTTATACTTCAATACAAAAATAAATACGCGATAGAAGAATAACTTGTTCAAAATATAAAAAAATACAAAGAATATTCATTCAAATACAAGTAGCACCACTATTAATACTAAAAATTGATTTTTCATTTGGTATAAACCTCGTCACATTATCATTACATAAATTATGCATTATACTAATAATTGACCAGGTCTAACGACAGAAATTTGATTTTGACCTCAGTGGAATATTATAATCAAATGTAGATAAAGGACAGTTGAATCAATAATATTAGTCATTATTTCAAAGGCAAAAATTAAATCAGCTCTATTACAAGCATATTTAAAGTCAGGAACAGTAAACGTGTTGTAGGTAGGACTGAGCTCGTGATCTGATGGTGAAACAAATATTTCCAATTCTAAATGCAGCAAATCTATTTAAAAAATCAATTTAAAGATCCTAATTTCTTTATCACACACAATTCATTTTAGCAGAATTTTACATACAACTTGTTACTATAATCAAGGGAAAGAATACTCAGGGAAAACTGTTTCAAAGTTACTGATACGTTGAGCATGATGTTCCAAATTGTTTATGGGAACTGCAAAATAACTAATATTGCACCTGAATTTATAAGTTAGTTCACACGAGTTTCCATCACAAGCTTTCTAGCATAAGCTCATTATACTATCATTTGACTTTGTAGCAGAGTTCAATACTTGGCACAGACAAACATTGAAGAAGACATGATTAACGAAGTAATGCATTGAGAATACGTTTTCGAAAAATGAGGCAACATGCGAAGTATTACACAAATTGACAAATGAGTACCACCGGATCCCATTCAAAATTTCAAAGTTTCCCCCCCACCCAGGGCGAAGGGAAGGGGCTTACTTTATTGAGCGAAAAGATTCCAATAGAACCAATTTCCTTTCGGGCGACCCGTATGTTTAACGTTGTGTCATTCAACAAAACTCATTTCATTGAACAGATCCTCAAGACACAAAATAAATTTAAAAAATAAAAAATCTCACAGACCATACTAGACATACGATACTTGAACGTCTTTTGAAAATTGTTACCATACTGTATTATACCAGATTTACAAGGACGTTGTGGAAACCAAATCAAAATATGATACATACATACAAGTACTTTTTGCAAGCAGTACAGCGAAAGAAATTTGCATGATAACGCTCTAGTCCTAAATACATAAACCAGTACATTTCCATGAATTCTTAGGAACGCTACCTCTGATCTTTTAAAGCACCGCTTGACGACTATTCTAAACGAAGACAAGCAAACAATTTAAGAAATTGTCTAACAATATGAGATGGTCACTCGGACTTAGGTTGCATTAGCACCCAGACTTCATGAAAAGTTGGCGAATGTTTCTCAAAAAGAATATCTTGGCTCTTTAAACTGCACACAGCAGAAAAATATTTAACCAAAATTCGGTCAAAATTTCAAGGGTTTGTTTTGTAATTGCATTAATCACATAATTTCATCATATAATAACGACCCGGAATTAAATAACATTTTAAATATCTAATAATCTCTTGAACAATAAGTTTTAGTACTAGAATATTTTGGTTAACATCTCTAACTAATATAACAAACAGATTCCAATTTTTGTTTATTTTTAGGAAAGTTTCTATGTACACATATTTTGAGTTTATATTAATGTTTAATATCATGTTCAATTGTTCTGTTATGTTTCTAGTTCTAATTTGTTACACTTGACGACGACTTTATCTAAAGTCGAAACGTCGTTTTCTTCAAAGCACAAAATAAATGTTATTGGTCCGTAAAATGGTCGTAAGTCTTAAACATTTTTTTTTCACATGACATGATCTTACCTTGGGGTGCATAAATATTAAATCTGCCGCTAACGTGATCGGAATAGCTGGAATGGTCCCTTGCTTGTTTCCAGAAATTACTTCCAGTGGCGGCGATTGGGAATCAAAAGCGTATGTGGGTGGGGGGCAAAAAATATTGTCAATTTTCATTAACATGACATTTTCTGCATATTTCCACTAAGTATGATTTAAATAATGAAATAAATCCAAGTAAAGACAATTGATGATAACCACATGGTGTAATTTTTAAAACATTTTTAGACGGTTAAATGAAATTTTATCTTTCCTTTAAAAAGTGTCCCTAATCGCCGCCACTGATTACTTTCTTGTTCTCCATGTAGACTAACGCAGATTGTAAATGCTTTTCTGGCAGTTAATTAATTAATTTAATCCGTGGTTTCCTTAAGGAACACCAATCCATTAAGGGTCTCTCCTATGTAGACAATGCAGAACAATTCAGTTGTAGCACGCAGCGCGTCGAGGATCAACTTTTCTGGCAGGACAACTCTCCTTGTATTCCCCTCCTATGTCGTACATTACTCGACTTGGTGATATTTTCATCTTCTACGTTGTATTCACTACCACCAAACTTGACAAAATACCTCTAGGAGAGCCTGTCCTTAAAATACTCGTTTTTTATCCTTTGTGGAGAAACACAAAATTAATATTCCTATTAATAAAATACATTGCATAAACTATCCAATAAATTTTAATTTTTAATCTACTTTCAACAAAATTCACTGTACGGTAGTCTCTTTGTTGTTTCCATAGCGTTGGTACACCCGTAAGGTAGAGTAAGTGCTACCAAACGATGATTTTAATATCAAACGACAATCTGAGGCACACCAATTCTTAACGAATGTTGGGGTTTTGGTTCTAAAATATTGGTGGTGGCTGTCCTGAAACACCACTCGAGTGCGCTATCTTTGTCCTTTTGGTGTCCGAATTCTCGATAACCAGAGGTAAATATAAACGCGCAATAGCGGCCAGCAGCGGGGATTCCCTCGTGCGAGGTTCTGTGCGTCAGGACTGCAACGGTGGGTGACGTCGAAGCCATAGAACAAAGAATATGACACAGTCTCACATAAAGTGGAGCCACTAAAATATACAGGCTCCGGAAAACTTTGAACTCGTACTCGGTTTTTTGATCAAATGAGAATCATACGACAAGTCATTGGCAAACATATTCCCTCCGTTTTCTTCAATTATCAGGTTTGTTCCAAGATTAGGCCACATCAAAAGACAAAATACCGGAAAACTATTTTCTTGATGTTGGGAAATAAAATAAAATTAAAGAAGAATGGCAATATAAGCCATGTAGTACATNATAAAATAAAATTAAAGAAGAATGGCAATATAAGCCATGTAGTACATAGGATAAAAATTGAGAGAGAAGTGATAAGTTGATATAAAAGGAGAGTATGGAAATCTCACCTGCCATCGCCCAAAGACAAAACAGATGTGCAGCCATTCTGTACTATTTGAAAAATGTCTGCGATGGTAAAACCAATGTCATGTTAAATTAAATCACAGTAATCAAGACGAGCTAGAAAATTAGTAACTTAATCTTTCAAAATTATTACAAACAAACTAAAAAAAGGTAAGAAAGAATGGCAGAATTTGCGTTCAAATTTTTATAATTGCAATTTAATATATGCAACTTTTCTTCTATACATCAATTAAAAGTGCTATTCGTGTGTTATTAAAATTCAACAATTACCGCGAAGGGATAATACGATTTCCTAACGTTTTCCCTTTATTTTACAGACTCTTGATTTATACGCAATTTATTTTCTCAACATTATTGTGTATATTTGGAAGTTTTACAACTATAATACGCCAGAATATACCAGAACGGAATTTGATGTAAAATCATGAGTAGGAACTCATTTAAAAACCATCTTTCAAGGTATATAAACTACACGAGATAAGTAATAAACCACATGAGATACAAAGTCTATGAGATAGTGTCACATCAACCCTGAGTCATCTTAGGTTCATTTAAATTATAATACATAGATTACATAAAGTAATTATTCGTGATTAATAGAAAACGTTTACAGAATATAATTAATAGAATGATTTGGTATCGCTAGTTTCATTACTTGATTATCACTCCTCAAATATTAAAAAAAAGAAAGAAAAGAAGAAAAGAACNGATAATAACTTACATGTAATTTTTTGCTTAAAATTACAAACATATTGACATTCTATTAGTATTATAACTCGCAGCTAACTTTTTATCTTATCTAGGAATTTTTGCTGAATTTTTTGAATCCGCCTCTGCCTTAGGGCCCTTGATCGGAATTGATGGAATGGTCCCTTGCTTGCTTCTGGAGAGTAAATTAGTGTTTTTTTTCCTCCACGTTTTCATACGCAGTTTGTACTGTTTTTTGACAATAAATTTATTTATTATTATAGTACAATAGTTTTCTTGCTTTACAAGAGAATGCTAAGCCTAGAAAATTTGAATAACGGAAAATTCTTGAAGGGTCATGGTGACAACTAACTGAAGTGCGAATAATATAGACAACCAACTTATATAGCAGAAGCGCAAAAACAATCCTCTATACTATTATGTATATCTATTACCTACTGTCGAAGAAAAAAGAATTTTCAAGTTCCCACATCAGATTGGTTTCACGAATTCACTTCCGTTGTAACAAGATTGGCGTCACTAAGAAGATCAACTCCGATACAAAGAAAACAAAGAGATTTTTTTCATTACTTTGTTAATCTTGGCCTCTATATTGCTTCATTACTCACGTAGTAGAGCAATAATATTACGATAAAAAAAGTGAATCATCAGTAATACGTGAACGTCAGTAGCATGTGAACCTAACCTAACCTTTCATACATTTTAGTAACTGACAAGTTTTAACCATAAATGTGAAGCAACTGAAATGTTCCTTACATACATGGTTATACTTCAGGAAAGATATGTCCTTACGCTAGGGATGTCGTTGTAAACATTAATACTTCTAAGATATAAGATGATAAAAACGATAATATATTTTAAAATAAACTAAAGGGGGAATAATGGTTGCTTCGACACTTAAATCGAAAAGATATTGTATTAAAATGAGTATTTTTAACAAGTTAAGAAAAATATTTCTTGCAAAAGTATATTCAATAGCATTTTGTCCTGGTGAAATTTTCGCACATAGCACAAAAGAATCAGAGTTTTGGTGACTGACATCCACAACATCTTACTCCAATATACGAGCGTCTCTTTACCACTTCATTAGAAGTCTCTTCTCGAAGATATAGCGCCAGTTTTACACAGTGGTTTCGATAAATCTATGACCTAAACTACTAAAGAAAAAGAGACCTTTGCGCCACTGCTCATACGTCACATGGCGCTTCTCGCATTATTTAATTTTACGATGATAACTCGTTCTAACTCGTTCCAAGGGTTCTCTTACGCATGCGTCTTTTCAAAAGTCAGAAGCGTTATGAAGACACAGAAATTGCTTCCTTCTCCCAACTCACAACAAATCGTGCACTCAAAAAGAAGCCTCCGCAAGAACATAGGGACATCAAATCCATTCAGTCCAAATATCCTACTTTTGTAAAGAGAAACACAAGCATAGAGATACGACATTGGAGGAGCCCAAAACAGGTCTTACTACTATTTTGAAGACAATATAATGTACAAGAAAGAGGTGTGAAGTGGATGACGTCACGCTTGAGGTCATCTGCAAGTACAGAAAATGGACGTTCCGAAATAAGCGTTTTACGCGATGCAGAACGAGAAATGGATGTTGCAAAGATGAGTTTTCTCTCAGCGCCATGGGGAGCGAAACCAACAGCTAACCTCAACTGTGCTTCCGTTTCACTGGATATGTAAACAGGCTGCATTGATAAACGAATGATTGATTTAATATAATATTTTGTTCTCTATGATTGATTTAGGCACATCTACCAACAAGAAAAAATCACAACAATGCCGCTGGGAGTGTGCTAGTCAATTTGTACCAGTCGCACTGAAAAATAGAGCTTGCTTGAAATTTCCATGCATTCTGCATCCTGTCTGGTGTGTATTCCACGGAGCAGTACGTGAAGTGGAACGTATAAAGCGGATTTCACTGTCAGGCATTACTAAAAACATCTCACTTTCCACATGTAGCTCGTCGACAGAGACTGACCCGTCCACCCGAGGCCACATGAAACCGAGAATGATGCGAAATCTTTTCAATGGTCACTCGGGCTATCTCTCACATACATCTTGATGATACATTGCCAGCCTCTGGATTCATTGTGGATGTTCGTTATCGCAGCGCTCGTCGACTGAGCAGTCTTCGGGGAATTAAAATCCCAACTTCCAGATTTTTGCGCAAGTACCGACCATAGGTCAAGAAAGGTTCAGAAGGTCGTTTCCGGAGTGTGAGCTGAGAGTAAGATAATCTTTCTGTTTACGTTGTGTGAGTGACAAAGGCAATATCTTTTTGGTGGACAGTACGCAATATGCGGTCGAAATGAATAGTACAGCGCGCCAATTCTACAATGGTTCAAAACATTCCTTTCAAATAAATTTTTAACCAAAATTATCACATGGATAAATATTACACAATTCCTCGATATTGCACGTGAAACAAAACATTACTTTGCTTATAATATTTACACAAAATACATATTTTAAACAACCAAAGGAAATTTTTATTTCTACTATTAACACAATGCATCACTTCCTATTATTGTAGAGCGAAAATATTTCGGAAATTTGAAAGAAAACCGTTTACTTTACAAGAGTGACAGTCTTCGTACTTGCACACCAAAATCCTAAAAAACGGAGCAATAATCAAAAAGCTAGGAAATAATGTCGAATTTGAATAATTGAGGACAATTATTATAATTTCAACTAAGTGGTCCGAAGCAATTACGAGACGTAAATAATACACATTACTATTAGGAACAGATTGTTAAAGTCCTCTTAGCGATTTGCGAAATTGGAAAAAGGCAATATTTATTTTCTATTACAACTATATTTAAAATAACTTTTATAACATATATTCCTATTAAACCTATATTGAATAATAAAGTGCGATATTCAGAACATTTTCATTTTCTAATGATAACTGAGGACGTGCTATCCTATAGTATAAATATTATCTTACAACAATAATCTTCTTTTTCCATTCTTTTTCAAAATCATTAATAGAAGAGAAAACAAGGGATAAATTAAAAACTTGTTAGGGGCGCTACTAATTCTTTGAATCGTGTAAGTTTTCGTGCATGCTTTCGACAAAACTTCACAGGATGAACTGTCATTGGTGCAGTAGTTTGAGAAGCAGAAAAGGAAAAGTCGGTCCTCGTGAAACCTTATAATCCGATACCTGCGAAAGAGTGTACTTCAATTCCATTCATATTCCAGAAGAGTATAGCAAAGTGAGAAACCTTTTAAGATTCCTACCTGTAGCCTGGGAACAAACAAGTCGAGTGGCGGGCAGAGGGCGTTGACGGAGGCGGAGGAGGAGAAGGCGATCCGCGGTCGCTGTCCGGAGCGAGGGCGACGCGACGCGACGGCGACGCGACGGCGTCAGTCGCGCGACGGCGACGACGCGATGGGACTCTTGCACCGGAAGCGACCAAGGCGGCGACAGCGACGTAAGAACGGAGGGCGAGGGGGGATTGGAGGGAAACCGTCCGAGAACATTTGGGAAGCAATGAGTCGGAGTCATAGGCCAAGCGTTTCCTGCCACCACTTCCTCTTAACACCTGGGTTTCCCTCCACTGGAGGAGTAGCTAGGTCTCTCGGGGAAGACATCTAGTATCTCACCGAAGTTTCACCTTCTTTGAAAATTCATCAAATTATTTTATTCTTGTCACTCACTGCATAATGTTAGCTGTTGGATGTTCTGCGATTTAGGATGCTAAATTTTGTCTCCGTAAAAAATTAGTTAATAAATATTTGAATAAGACTACTTTAACTGGAAAGAAACATTACACAGTTCTAAATCCTTGATTACATTGATACGTAGTGCAAGTTTTTTGTAAATAAAGTTGTATGCTTATAAACAATGTCGCATGCGAGTATTTATTCACGGATAACAGACCTAACCGCAACATAATAAATTAGTTATCATGGAGTACCTAGTTCCGTAATTTCTTGGCCTCGGCACAAGGAAGAGATGGGTCCCGCCGCTTTGGCCCTCGAGATATATTCCATACTCGTCATATAGAAAGCAGCGTCAATCTGGTGGTTGATGAAATATCCCTAGATGAACCATTCGAACCCCAGACCTTTGAATTGGCGCTCTACTCACTGAACCACATAAGTCTTATTAAAGTTGAAAATTTTTGGTCTTATTAATTCGCGTTTGATGATTGTTGCAAAGTATAAGTACATATTTAAATATGTTCAGGACAAAAAAGACCTAGATACGATTTGATGCATTATTAAGTGAATAAGTATTAATATTCGATCATGGAAATTAGTCACTGACGAGTTCAATTTATATATCTCTAAAATGTACATTTCTGAATCGGAACCTCCTGAACCGGAAGACATTTCTGAACCGGAGACCCTTATCCGGTAGTTCTCGGGCCGATATTTGTGAATCTAGCGGAAACTGTCCAGTATTCCGATACGGTCCGGATTTTTTTAATAAAAAGCATTTAAGGAAAATATTCCGTATGTCAAGGAGCGTTTGGCGTGCCTTTAACAAATGAGCGATACCTAAAGTATCTTAAACGTGTAAAATAGTTTCTAATACGTATCAATTGAAAAATAGCTGGATATAACTTCTAAGAAAAATGTCTGCGGATAATTGATCAAGAAAACAACTACAACAAATATTTTCTTCCCGAATGGTGATTCACAATGATAATTCATAACATGAAGAAAAATAACTTTTGGCGAGTTAACTAACTTAAGAAAATATATTACCAGATAAAAGGTTATATGAAAGCAACTGAATCATCCATTACTACACTTGATTCTCGAAGTCATTTTCAAAACGATTTAACGCAAAATATACGTAAGTTCAAAGTAAACTAAGTAATTCTCTAAAGAATCTGTGAGATCTGGGAAATCGCAATCCGTGAGATAACTAGGAACTCGAATGTTGTGCGACGGGTAGAAGACAAGCGAAAGACTGTAAAAAGTTCCTTTATTTTCATTACCTCTAACTCCGAAAGAAGTGTCCAGCACCAGAGCACCTTAACGGCACCTCAAATGTGTTCATGAAATATTAACGAAACCACGAGCATCCGAACTGTTTTGTTGTGTGTTTTCCCTGCGCCAGAGTTGAGCGTTGTTTAAAGTCGATTGGAATAACAAATTCTACTTAGAAAGGATAATGGACGGAGACAGAGAAACGGAATATTTTGTTTTGTAAAGTTCATGGGCATACAAAAACGTGTTAAAATAGTTATCGGTAATAGACACTACAGAAGTACGAATAATGGACACGATAGGGAATGATACAGGGGGCATATGCTTTCAGGATCGACGATACTAAAATACAACCAGGGGAACGTCAGAGCTGTAATGAATTTTTCATTACCTAACCTCAAAAATCAAACGCCATGAAGTTTCCGATGAAGGGACATTAAATTATTTTCCAAAAAAATCTACAAGCACTCGATATTAGTTTGAAAATATACTTTATACATCAAATCTATATGCTTCATACATTTTGTACGACTAAAGTTAATTTTCAAAAAACTCATATAAGAGAAACATGCGTGACATTTTATATGTCGTAGTACATGATAAAATGTATCTTCAAGGAATACATAAACCACACGATTCTTTCCTTTATTTCCATTTTGGAGCAAAAACAAGGTCAAATATTGTGTAACCATGCGGAGGGAAGTAGACCGATGTCACATTATGAAGTCTAATCCACTTGAGGTCACATAGAGCGACCGCAACTATTGTAATGTCCAAAGGATGGGATTAGACATGGAAATCAAATCCAGAGGTTGCAAGGCAAAGATAACCAGGCTCATACACAATGCATATACTCATTCAGAAACCACAGCACAAACAGCTTGAAGCGTGTCGTATTTCTCTACAACACTCTCAGTAACCATTTAATCACTAACTCTTACTACTCCAATTTTTCTTCAAGATTATTTATTTATTCAGTTTCTTTATCTGAATGTGATGTGATTCAGAGAATGCGGCATTTTCATATAACCTTCAGGAGGGAATGATGTTTGAGAAATACGTACGCTAGTTTCCCATGGAGACTTAAGATACCAAACATATATTTATTCGGAAGAGGAGAGGAAACAACCTTCACACCCCGTACGGTAGAGTTGGGGTTCCAACCCCTAGCAATATGTTTGAAGCACTGCAATATGTTTGAAGTCCACTGCTTTTCTTCTGAAATGTCTTCAACGTCTTGACACAAGGGTATTTGCACAAGAATTTTTTTTTAAACTATTCTTCTTAGTTGGTCTTTTGTAGTCTATGATTAATACGCTACGTAATGTTTTGGTATCTTATTACTGCAGCCAACAGCATATCAATTAATGACGTCCGAAAGGGAAATACCGAGAGAATTCTGAACGCGAGATTCGACCAAAATCGTAGTTACGTCGACGGGTCAACTCAAAAGCTGTTACATAAGCTAAATATGATGCGCAAGCACGAATCACGCTGCTATAGGTGCCTTACGTTTCCAAGGAACCCATCTCTTCTCCCCAAATTCTTCACTACACATTACGTAGTTAGGCGGAAGAACTACTCAATAAATATTAAATAATTACAGGAATTAAATAAAATTTTGTGAACTCAAGTTGCTTACCCGGTAGGTTTTTCCTTTACTACCTCTGCTGGTAGGGATTTCATATCTTAAATACAGCAAGATATAAGACGATAAGTGACGCTCCTTGGATTACGAAAGAAATCCATATTTGATGATCCTTACAAAGTTTGTCAATGAACTATTTTTATTTGTTCTGATGTGACAACAATTAGTTATGGTCCATCGTGTAACGCTGACCTTATCTGGGAGCGCAAATATAGCCGTTTATTTTAAAAATGTAGTAAATGGCTTCTCTTGGGAGACTTGTTTCGAAAACAGTCTCAAAGAAACTCGATCGAAGCCAAAACATTAGTTAAGTAATGGGAATAAAATGTGGAAAAATCTCAGTTATCATTCTTCCATGAAAGATCGCCGAAAATCTATCAATATTCGAGATTATAATCTGCATTAGACTGGTCTTCCAATGGAAGATAAGTTACTTAGTATTCATTCGCAGTGCACATGAACATAATGAGTACACGGGGTTACCTACAAACATGCGTTGCCACATTTCCACCAACACTTTTTCGCCGTCAATTAGCGCGCACGTGGACAAGGTTAACTGCGCTAGGAACATGGGGCACAGAGGGCAGTGGCACGATGCCGACGCGCTTGCATCACACTCAAGTTACGATCAGTATCATTACTCGACTTACTACGACCAACATCGTTGGACATCTACGATGGTTGCAGTGTACCTTGAAATATGCACTCCAGGTTGGCACATTACGTAAGGAATTTTTTGGGGATAAGTTCTATCATAGCTCAGAATCAAACAACTAAAGATTAAAAATTACTTTTCATTTTCATTATTATATATTTATTTTGTCAACTCAGCCACGTAATGATCCTATTATGTGTTTGGAAGAAAAAGCGCTGTCCTTAGTGAAACATCATAAGAGGCTCATTCTTCCAACCAATGACCACTGCGAAGTTTGGGGAGTGATGTTGGGTTACAGGATACCAACATTCTCTGTTGTATATGACAAGAAAACGTCAGCTTTTCAGGATATCACGCTCTTCGGTAAGGTGGTGAACTGAAACGCGCTCCACACTTATCAGGGTGACAAAAATTATATAATAAAATATCGAGAATAAATGACCTATCCAACACACTCTACCGCAGTATTCGGTAATTCCTTTAAAGCTGAAAAAAAACTGGTCTAAATTATTTATTTACTAAGATTGATAATTTATTCTATCAAATACACTGAAACTATTTGCGTTGTGTCAGGAACACTTAATTTTTCTTGAGAATCAAGTGGATAACAGGAACAAACTGACAAGTTACCGGAGATTTTCTAATTGAACAGTTAGTCTGTTTACTTATACGATTACACAGTCAACAATAAACTGTTCCAATTTGACATTTCCCCTATTACCTCCCTTCCTCATCTTTTCCTCTACCAGGCTGTAGAAAGCAAATTTTTCGGTGTCTTCTGGGCTGACGAGGGCGAAGGCTAAGACTGTCTCTTCAAATCTACCAGTAATTTAAACATATTCTGATTTTCATTTTCCGTAAAACTACCCTTATAAAGAAGACTTGTAATGTCATACCATTTTTAATATTTCCGTGATAGTAAATAGTACAGTTATAATTCCGGGAATTAAAAATAATTTCACAAGACTTCAGAAATAAAGAATAGTTAGACATTATAGCTTTCATCAATACATTTGTGCTTAAGAACAAACAAGAAAATAATGCATTCATTTTGGACCGCAAGAACGAAAAACAAACAACAATTTCATGCTGTTTGTAAGAGAATTATTTAAATTCTTCGTTCATGTAGAGAAGTCTCTTCACCGCCAAGCCGAATCAAAGAAATTGAATGTGTACTTAACTATTGCTATATCGATTAAGGAAAATCAAGAGCATCAAATCATTATTTATTACTTATATTGGTCACGTACAGAGTTAATAATAATTTGATGTAATTAATAATAATAATACAATTGCACTTTTCCAGAAAAAACGTGTACTGGAAATGATTTAATAAACAAATGTGTAACGAAACCGACTAATAAAGATTACGACCGGGTGGAATTAATTTTCTACATCCCACAGCGACTCAGTATAGGAAACACTTCTTCCGACCACACCTTCCAAGTATAATGCAACTAGATGCGAAACGAAAAGAAACTCAATAAACAAAAAGAAACCTCATCCTCGGCCTTCGAAAGAGCCGCCGCTGCCCATTTGCGGCCGCTGTATGCTGCAGTGACAACTATATAGCGGCACCGCTAACTCGACTGGGGTCTCGTCCCTGCCCTCGCGGCGGCTACGGCACAGTCTTTTTAAGGCGAGCTCCCGACGAGAGAAAACTCCTACGGTCGCTCTGGTCTCTTGGGAAACCGGCGCCAGCTGAGACACGGGAGGACCGCAGCTATATCCACTGTACTATATATACAGCTAAGTGATCCACTGTCAGCTGCAATGCGTACCACAGCCGATTTCATGGCGTAGAACCGCATTCAGAAAAATCCATTGGATCACTCAAGAGGATAAAGAACCTTGTCTCAATTACCAGGGCTATTGAGCAATACGCGAACAGCTGTGTTATATTCAAGGGTCGCCCAATAAATAATGCCCCACAATTTTGTTTCTTAAAAACTATTCATTACACAAAAATGAAATTTAAACGTATGAAACTCGGATGCATTCTATTTTCCCGCACAATCTCCTTCAAGTTCTAGTTTTCTCCAGCGATTCACAATGGCGTGTATGCCCTTCGGTGCGTACCAATCTTTCCCTTAATTACGGAACCAGGTTTTCACGGCGCTAATAACTTCGTGGTCATCCTCATAAATGTTTTTCACGAATGTTATCCTTTAATGGTACAAACAATTAAAAGTGTAAGAGAGCCAGATCAAGGATTTACGGTGGATGGGATAACAATTTCCAACCCCGTTTGTGATTTGTTCAGTGTTCGGAATTTTCGGAACATCAAAGAGGATGGATCATTGCACCTACACTTCCTTTGCCTACTGACAGCTCCAGCATCAATTGCCTAGTCGTAATGAGTCGAACATTCCGAATATCATCAATACGCTTCAACATGCCCGGTGTTTCTGTCGTGGTTGGTCTCCCTTCTCGCGCTAAGTCTCCGAGGTTCGCAGAAATACTTTCGGATACACTCATTCTCTTTGCCCAGCGGCCAAGAGTACTCCTGTCGACTACAGATGCTTCTTAGAATACGTTTGTGAATATTTCCTACTATTCCATTCCCCGCTAACAAAAACTCAATTAAAGCTTGTTCTTTGTGACCGGTATCATTGTTAAACGCCATTTTGAAAGTTTCCTGCAGATATATTTGCAGGAAAAATCCAAAACTGCGATCATAGAAGCGGAAAACTTCAAACAACTTCAACCTAAAATTTCATGTTCCTAGCATTTGTTACGGCTAAAAAAAAGATACGGTATTACTGATAAGGTAACTCTTGTATATGTGATAGAAAGGGCGAACCAGTACATCAACAATTTACAAATCTGATTTGCTAATCAAGTATACGCGAGTTTATATAGCGTGATATAAGAACTACATTTGGCTAACTACTGCTTAAAGTTGACGAGGATGATACTCACACAGGTAATTTCAACATTTGTCAAGTGTGGTAACTTCGTCACAAGACTGGATAAAGATAAAATAGGTCAAACACCGGAAAACCTTGAAGATGTTCGAATTACATTACAATTATCGAAGCGTATGACTCACACGTATGAGCGATAAACCACTAACAACTCGATATGTGACCCACAAAGCAAGTAAATGGAAGGTGTAAATATATCCACCAGGTACCATGAGTTAATAAAATATGGTGATGAAACGGCAAGGGTAACAATTACTCACAGTCCTTATGAAACTGCATAGGATGGTTTGAATCAGAATAATCATTATAATTGTAATGATCATTAATGCCTTCTCATGGGCAATGAAAAATACCTCAACCTGATTATCACTGTCGACGAGACTAAATCATATTATTGAAGGTAATAAACTCATATTGTAATGTGATTTTACGTACTGTGGGTGAAGTAGTATTTCATTGGTTATTGGTTACAGCTATTGCCATTAGCATTATTATATTATTATCAACACCGTGATTAAATCAAGTTGTTTACCGTCTCAAAAAAAAAAAATCAAATTGGGAAATTTGAAATATAATACACATAAATATTAATACAATATTCAAGAATATTTTTGAAATATGACTGAGATTGATAAAGGGGGAAAATTTGATAAATTTTGAATACCTTTATCTAAGTTTTTTGTTCATTTTTTTCTATTTTACCAAATTTGTGTAGTTGGGAGAAATTATCTTTCTAATCATTTGTTTAAAAATTTACAAAATACTGGCGTAGTTCATACGATAAATCAAATGTCTAATATTTCTTATACATTCTTCTATTATTCAGTAGTCTCAAACTGGATTTGAATCACCGCCATAAACTGACCGCTCTATTTGAACTACCGAGGAATTCCATGGAAGGAATCTACACACTTATAAACTTACTATAAACAACACTACTTCATTTAAGTTGAGTTTAAGACGAATGGAGGGGATGGACGTGAATTTTGAGAAATCTCGTTTGGCCTACTAGCAATCCACAGTACAAATTAGAAATAAACCATCGAAAGAATTTTCTCTTAAAAGCAGCACCACGTAGATATACAATAGCAATAAAAAGACCTCGAGATTTGACTCTTGGAAAGGACGTTGCAACACAACACGCCAACATAAAGTCGAGATCATATCCACACTCCCGAAGTCAGAAGGGAACTTCATCACGCGAACTGGTGTAAAAAGCCTAAAAAATGAACGGATGTGAATAAGGTAGCGTTAAAATAGAAAGAAAAAATTTAAACCACTCGAAGTTATAATAACAAATGAAAAGTTAATGAAGTGCAGAATGAATGAAAATTGATAAGTCCTTTTCTTTTTTGTATTGTGAACAATTTTATATTTCCATCACAAATAACGTTCTTCGAACAAGCATAGAAATACAAGATTTGTTTCGACACTCGCATTCTAAATCTTCTAAACAACCAATAATATTCTTAAACTAGAGAAGTCAAATAAACCCAGAGTACATAAAAAAATTTGTCGGTTTTGTTGAGCTAATGCGAGTGTAATTTAGGGCGGATTCAGGTTGATAACCAAATAAGTAAATAAATTAAATAATGTAACCTCAAATAATAAAACTGAACAACACATTTTTTTAAATAGTTGAAAGAAGCAAATATTCTGAAAATTTGGTTCGCAGAATGAAAATATCTTTTAATACATTGACATTATCACGAATAATGTGGGGAATTGTTATGACTCGAACATTTCTAGAATCATTAGATTACATCTCGGTTAAGACTAGTCAAACTGCTTACCTCAAAATTATATGTTAGTCATTTTAAAATAATTTTATTTGATTCCTTAATTAAATGGAAGGGTATATGTACAAAACATACGCCCCTAGAGCAACTCCATTCTCATCATGTATTAGCTCGGTCGATAAATTCCATTATACTGGCATTAACGCATCAGCATCTAAAACGACCATTTCGTTATTGCGAGAAATTAACAGAAATAATCGCGTTGAATGAAACAATTACGCAGAAGTGAAAGCATTACAGCAATTATTTCCAATTCAATAAGATGGAATGCTCTTGAATAGGAGTTAGTAACATAATGACTAGTGGAGTGAGAGGTTGGAACACCTAACCGTTCCCGAGGGTGCATTATATCAATAACATTTGCAGCATATAATAAAATTGTCCAATTAAAATAGATGTAAAGTCCCGACCTCCTGACGATGAGCAAGGGTTCGATTCCCAGTTCTGTTCCAGATGCTTCCTATGGGATTCCCCCTCACCGAGCACGGACTTTTCTTTTTACTACGGCTTCATAGAGGGAGACTGCGAGCGCGAAGGAATGGATAAATTAATTTCGAACCATATTCGTCAAGAACCGCTTCGTAGACAGGAGTCATTTTCTCAACTTCATCACTGAGCTCGAGAAGCGCAGCAGCTGTGCAAGATGCTATGCACCACCATTGCTACTATTACAACTATTTTTAATTCATCAAATAATAACACATGATTGAGAAAAACTACTGGTACATTTCACTTCGAACACGAAGACAAATTATTACACGTACACTGTAGAATACATATTGCTAAAAAATCCTAAAAATAAAGATTTAGAAAACAAAAACAAAAAATCCTAAAAATAAAGGTTTTGAAAAAGTTTCAAATTACCCCAGAGCATGAATTTGACGTAATAAATCAATGAACATAGTAATGCTAAAACAAAAAGAAAAACTTATTAGATTGAAGCTCCTCCATTAAAAGGTTTTCCCCCTGAATTTATCAATATCCATTCGCGTGAACAAATCCGATCCGGTTTAAGTTTCGACGCCTTCAACAGAGATTGTGCGAATCTAGCACACTTAGTGGACGGAATCACAATATAATCTTGTTTGGATTAGTGTGTTCCCTACGCAGTACATTGCGCACAATCGCTTCGAGTGAATACCACGTTCCTCAATGTGGATTAGGTGGACTGTCTGCTCGGCTTGTAGTTCTTCTCGGCAAGTTCCCACCCAAATATTGTTAGGTGGAAGAATTCTCACTGCATGAATAACTCCCATCAAAAGTGCGATAAAATGTTACAAATATAAATAATAAATCTTAATTTCCAATATCGAATGCACGCACACAAACTAATGTTCAATAACAGTCAATCAACAAATATAAATTCAAAATGGATGTAAGAATACCCACATGAATGAAAAAACTCAGAAAATATCCCCTGCGTCAAAGTAGATACGAAGAAAACATTGCATTTGGCTAAAGAATTCACTTTCGGTGATGTAGTAGCAATAATTTCAATTCACGTGATCCACGAAAATTAATTCACATATGCTTCCAGCGGGTTGACAGTTTTTAAGCAATAAAATTCTTAAATTCCGCCCGTCACAATCCCTGCCAGTGATCACCATTCATCTGTCCAGCAACTGTCTGTCCAACAGCCACTTGTACGAACAGGCGATAGCTCTTCACTCATCGGTTGCATCACTAAAGAACATACCATGGGCAGGGAGGGGGTTGTTGCTTGGCCCGCATCCGATTCGATGCCACTGGAGCCCGTGTCGAAACCGGAGAACGACCACGAATAGAACATATTAGCGGCATTCGCGATTCCGAAAGTGGGGCGAAGGAAGAATGATCAGAGGTTTAGTAAAGGGGAGGGAGCGTTTCTGCTAGCGTTCGTTGGCTTCGCGATCCGGTGACAACCGCACGCGAAGAGTGTCTTTTGGCGCAGGTCAACGCTCCTTGGCCAAGATCCTCGAATATGGGCCTCTACGTCGTCGTGTTTGCCTTGTAACTAGCACGCGATTAACACGTCCCATGGATAACGTGAGAGTCCGTCTTCTGCAGCAGGAGAAGCGACTAGGAAAAATCGTTGGAAATAGGCGTGATGGACAAAGAACACGCATGCGCAATTTGTGTTATCCAGATGCGGACAAACACATACAATGGTTGTCTTAAGAGAAGTGTGCGACAGAGTAAATTAAAAATACGATATAATAGTTTTGAAGTTTACTGTCCCAAAAATCTTAATTACTATAATTTTCATAACAAAGAAAAAGGAAGGATGAAAAGAAACAAGAATAGAAAAAGGAAAGAAGAATGCAAATATAAACCCTCCCGAGAATTTGTGGCAGGAGCCCCGATATATTTATGAAGTTCAAGAGTTTATTAACATCATCCGTTGCATTTCCGAGAATTGTTGGTAAATCTGCAGCCAGACCAAATTGGTCTCCGTATTCCGGTGTATTTTCTGCAATTAGTAGGTGACGCACTGTCAGAGAAGAGCGACACTCCTCACAAACGGGTTCATCGTCAAGTAGCAAGAGAGACCGATAAGTGAGAGGACTATGTCCTATGCGAAGGTGGGTCAGCAAGACCTCCTCGCGCCTGGCTGACCTACAGAAACTGCTCCATGACTTAACAGAGGACTTGGTAAAGTCGGAACTTATTCCCTTCAATAGCAACCACTCATTGTTCCGTTCACTCAGAATCTTTGTCTTGATGGAATTTAGGATATACCCTTTTGGAACAGTGAAGAAATCCACGCGATTCTTAAGGCCTTCGCGGAAACGTCTGCTTCCTCATTTCCTCTGATTCCCATGTGTCGTCCGGGAATCTTTAGTCCATGTTCAAATTCGAGTCATATTTAACAATTATACAGCCAGGTCACACGATAACCGAAAGCGCCATGTTTTGCACTGCTCGCAGTGAAAGGAAAGGAATGAGCGAGGAGTCTAAAGACCATGCGAAAGTCGAGAAGCCAATGCCAGTATTGTGAGATTGCTGAATCTTCCTTTCGTTGTAGATCAGTGAGCGTCTTGCTCGTGTCAGGACAATCTTAGTAAGTTTACGTCTGGATGCTAACGCCTTCATCAGCAGATTCCTAGAATCGGAAGAAATTGAACTGAGGGTTTGATCTCCAAACTTTGGCGGAAAGAAACGCGCCTGAAGTTAGCTTTTCAACGACTTTGAGCAGCCTGTGTGTGGGAGTCGAGGCATACCGTCTGGAATGGGTGGAGTTACGCTAGGCTATCGCCAGCAGCAGACATGACACCGCGCTTTCGCTGTATTGTTTGCATCTCATTACTTTCCTATCACTGAGAGGACCTGAAGTACCATATTCCCTTCTGCTATTCACATGCTGCAAACGCAAAACGTAATTGTAAAACTGTCCATTCTTTTACTTCCTGATCGTGTTGCGTTGATATTCTCGATCAAGATAGGATTGAAACAAAAATTCAAAGAGATACAAAAAACCATCTAACACGATCTTGAAAATTTAGAGCACTGTAAAATCCAGAAGGTNGAGCACTCTAAAATCCAGAAGGACACTGATTATAAACTTTAAATAAAAATACTACGGGACAAACAAATTGTGTTGCATTTTCGTTGAATGCACAATTAAAATTAAATCTAATGAATGAGTTAATATTGAAACAAGGGTACAAGACCCTAGTAGCTGACGTAGCCACTATTCTCGTGAATGTCACGAGACTAGTGCGTCAGACGTTGTAAAGAACAAATGTTGTCGTTCAATATTTCGGGGCATTGAGATTTTAGTACATACAATAGATATATTTTATTGATTCAGCAGTGGTAAAGAGCCTTCTATCATAGTTTTAAGATTATTGAACTAAAACTTATGTTGAAACAATATTGTCATTCCGATAAGTAAAACATCTGCTTGTGCCGTTGTGCTGACTTAAAAAATGGAAGGTAACGGAGTTTTCTTAATATTTTTTTTATTGGGGCTTTACGACTCGGCGACATCGAGGCCATTAGAACCCGGTAACGAAGTAACGTTGTGTGCAGTCTGGATAGCGTGTCGAGTTCTCCAAAAATGTGGCTCATCTCCGGTAATGTGAAGAAACACTAACGAAATTAACTCAGCGAGAAAACATTGGAACTAGTAAGGAATCATTGTGTATTCAACATATTGTGTAAAGAATATGTAGTCATACTATCCAGTTTTTGATTTATTAAATCATGAGGCCTCTGGCCGCGAGGTGGCCATCAATAGTGCTGGCTCCATTGATGAGACGAGTGGCGAATACGGCCGAATAGGTCTTATGATTTAATAAATCAAAAACTGGATAGTATGACTACATATTCTTTATACAATACTGTATATACTACCAATACCGAAACTCATCATACAACATTCAACATAATTGGGAATGTAAATTATCCAAAGAAACTCACGTCTCCTTTTACTTTGAACACGAAGAGTTGAAAATTCGTATTCATCACGGCCTTCATTTGGTTTCTGTTTAAGAAACTTGAGTGACGAGGGAACACATTTCAGTATCCTGAAGATTAATCATCACTGTTCTGTCAGTGTTCACGAAATTTTTAGCAGGTATTGATAAAACTTCGGAAGATATTATATGTTTAATACGTAAATTAATTTCAGAGATAATGAGAATCATTTCGCAATTTGTGATTCTCATGTTAAAATACCAAAGTGTATATCCCTCGCCGGAATTTCGCTATGAAGTCTGGGATTAAATAGCATTTTGCTTCCTCTATCATACCAGACCGAATAGTTCAACTTAGTAGTTGCATCACACTACTTTCGATATTAAGCAAAAATACAAAATATACAAGAAAATAATAATCACACTGGCATAATAATAAAATACGATAATTACATTAGTATCAATAAAATTTATAATATTGATAGAAACGATAAATTACAATAAAATTTCACTGTAATAACTTCGTAATCGTATTGTCAAAAGAGAAACGCTGACACATTTAATTCGAAATGCAAATCATAAAACACTCCAGTGTTTTTCATAAACTCAATAGAAAATTAAACATTCTGATCTTACATTAGGGGGATGAATACGTTCCTAATGAGCAAAACGGAAAGTAAGAGAGTCCGTAGTGCCGCGTCGAACGAACGACGACGGCGCCGCGAACATAAAAAGCAAATAGCTGAGAAGAGAATAGAGAACAGTAAGTTGTGTCGCGCTCCTTAAGATGCACGATACGACCGCGTCGAATGCGGTTGTAAAAATAGTTCTCCCTCTACCAGTCTATGGGTCTGGCTTATGAGGCGCTGCACAGCGTGAAGGTTCGCGAAGGACGAAGTTCTCCGGGCGTCCTGGAGTAACTATCACCGGAGCATATCACAGAAACATTCTGTAAATATCTCCAAAATAGAGTTCTTAAAAATAACAGCGCTTAGAAGTCAATTTACTCAAGACTTACAAGACATATAGAAGGAGATGCAATCTTTACAGAAGAAAACACAATTAACAAAGATACCAAAACCCAGGTAGTGGCCAGGTGGTCGATAAACCGGATAAAAGGAAGATAAAGTAGATATTCTCATCCTTTTGTTACAATATCGTAGGGAATGAACCGCGATTAGACGCGTCGAAGATACAAAAAAATGATTAATATAGGATCCGTCAAACGAGCAAGTCCGTGAGCTGGCGGGTCAATCAGTGTTACGCGCTAAACAAAAAAATAAAACATAACATAAGAAAAGTATTGAATTGCAAAGTTGGGAGTCTACGGTATTTCCGTTGGGCGTTCATCTACATGCCATGACTTGTCTGCTCCGTGGAACGTAATATGTACGGAGTAAGCGCGGACTGCATCATCCTTATCAAGACAGGAAATGGAAAGAGACTTTCCCGTGGAACGGTTCCTCTACTGCTAATGATTAATACTGCCTTACACCTACTAGAATATAACGTCAATAGGATATAATTCGAAAGGAAAGAGGAGAAAGAATACCACAAATCTACGCGAATTATCTTTCCGAACCCCCTTGCTCTTACACGGTATGGCCATCTCGGATGAGCCTCATGCCTAACTTCAGACTAACAAAAAAATTAATTCTTATTTTTATCGTACAATCATAATTTATAAAGAGTTCGAAATCAGGACGCAGCTACAGGAGACATCTTAAAATCCAGGTTGGCACCAATATGTTAATGGAGAGAACATATAGCGTTACTTTACGCCTATGTTAGTTTTCGAAATCTATTAGAAGTTACGATTAACTTACGACGAGCGAAAGAACACGCGATAATAAGTAAACTAGTTTATTGTTCTCCACATGGTTACACGTGTTTTGCACTAGTTTTTGGACACTAAATAATTCATTCACGTTTAATTTCATAGAAGATGTCATGTAAAAATAAACGATGACTGAGAAAACCCCTTTCGGTCTCGCTTCATCGAAAAATAAAAAAGATCCACTATACTAGATTCTATTGCGGATCTCATTAAGACGACTAGCCCCAATTTATTGAGTTTATGAAATGTACAATTATTTCATCATCTAAAGACATTAAACCACTAGCAAAGCAGACTCCTCTTCAATTGCGTTAGCAGTCTAGTTCCTAATCTACAACTCTGTCCACTTCCTCATGTCCATGTAGTTTGGTGGAAGAGGAGATAAGACTACGATTATATACATTCACATTGTAAAATACAATCATTACAAAAGCAAAAAATTGACTATTAAAAACATTTTTAAAAAAATGTTTTTAATAGTCAATTAATTTAATTGAATGATATATTTGAAGAATGTACAGTAGATGTGATGGAAAGATGACTATCGTGTTGGATACAACACATCAATAATATGAAAACGGTATTTCATGGCATGTTTGTTCTTAAAACTGTTTTCACAAACATTTGTATTTGGGGCTACTACATATACATTTCCTACGAAACCTGTAACAACCCAATGATATAAATCAATCATCTGTGCCCCACTGAACCGAAATCCATCTTGATTGACTCACCCCTCTCAATTTCTAACCCGATTATATCTATAAACCTATAAATCCAATTTCAATCCCCTCCCAAGCGTTTCCTTAACCGCGTCGTCAGCAATTCAATTAACCAGAACTGTTTCGCAGATCGGCGAAAGGTGAATCCCTTGCGTGCGGGGGTCAGTAAGCAAGTAGCGCAACCGCTCGCTGGCTATTGCGCTTCGCCGACGCGAAGGAAGTGGGATCTGCATGAGAATCGCCGAATGAGAAAATCCCACCGGCGGACGTGCGCCACGTCGACACCACACTCCAACGACGGCGACGTCGACTCGTTGTCCACCACCGCGGTGGCCGCGCTGCGCTGCGTCGACGACTCGGGGATCACGTGGCGGCGAGACGCGACGCCCCGGTCACCAAAGCACCGACGCCCACGCGCTCACTTCCACCGCGAGGAGCTTCCTTCTGCGAACGACGGCGATCGATGAGAAAGTCACTTCGTCGCGAGAGGAAGTTGTCGAAGAGTGAGAAGTCCCAACTTCGGCGGCGAAAGGGAAGCTCACAAAGGGCAGTGAACGCAGAACACATACTATGGAATTGCCGTTTACACGATAGGGAAAGGAGGGAGTGCATTATGAGGCAAGAACAAGTAAGAATAAATGCAGGGTTGATATCCACCGAACTGACTTTGTGGAATACACAAGGTGATACCACGTGATTTCATTAAGAGATGTGTAACGAAGCCTGAAAGCATGGTGCGAACACGCGTGGAAAGCAGCCGAGGAAGAACAGGCGAAGAGGAAAACCCATATTGACGTTCGAAATATGTATTTAAAAAATTCTAATAATGTTCGAGTTCAAATAATACATGAAGAATAATTATATATTATGTCTAGTAATTATCAATTTTTTTTTTTTTGCATACAAATAAGTGGACAGCAGCTACAGCGTTTTCTCTTAATAAAACAAACATCGAGATTCGAACACTGCTATCCAGGGGCGGATCCATGGGGTGGGGGAGCTAAGGGAGAAGCTGATCTTTCAATGATAATATTGAAAATGATGGTATGTATCTTTAACCTTTAATATGTATTTGTCATTTTAATCAATTAATAATGTGGTCACTATTTTAAGAATNTGTATTAAACTGTCTCTTATACACATCTAGATGTGTATAAGAGACAGCCCCCTGTTCATGGTCAAGATCCGCCACTGTTGCTATCAAAACAAGATTTAAATAAAACAAATTATCCATGAAAATTATACGTGATTTAATTAGAAAATATCAGGTAATAATTCGGTACAAACAATATTCAGGAGTCGTTTATAATACACGAGAGCGGTCAAGGTCTCGTGATTTATGCATCTCATCTCAGAAAAAGTTAAAAATCTTTTTCAAATGCCCGATCTATAGATAAAAGTGATGTAAAAAATACTACGGAAAATTTAGTACAAATCAAAGAAAACTTCCATCACTTTCGTTATTTAAAAGTTGGTCTTTTTCTCGAAAATATGTTTTCTTCACAAGACGCAATGCATCAATTATAATTATAATAATTTCATTTAAATGACCCGTGAGTTTTTTTTAAAGTTGAAATCGATAGTACATACTAAGTACATCTGTTTATTGATACCAATTTCACATATTTTAATGATTTAATTCTACCTACGCTAGTACTACCTCATACATACACCTCTGGATACTTACTAAGGGTAAACACAACAGGGTTCCCAGTATTGCAAACCCCACTAATTAAAACTCCGATATTGTTCATCCCAGACGGACTTAAAATACAAACTTACATAGCGTTTTTTCTTTTTATAACGTTGACCAAAACATCTGGTGACTATCAACTTGAGATTATTTCTGATTGTTAATTACAAGATCACTTTAAAACACTGACAAGGTTATGTGTCAATATTACAGATAATCAATTACTATTTATTTTCTATTTTCACTTCATTTCACATAACTATTAAATGTGTTTAAAATAACAAGCAAGTCACCATCTCATTACTTTATTAGTCAGCCATCCTTTCGAGATTTATTGATCTCTTCATCAGGACCAGCTACAATACATAACAACATACAGAAATGGTTGTCATATAATTCATTATTTAACATAAAGTACTAAAACCATTTACATACCTGAGGTGCAGATAAATTAAAATCAATATAGTCAATTTCAATAAATAAATAAATTTATTGTCAAAAAACAGTACAAACTGCGTATGACCACGTGGAGGGAAAAAAACTAATTTACTCTCCGGAAGCAAGCAAGGGACCATCCCATCAATTCCGATCAAGGGCCCTAAGGCAGAGGCGGATTCAAAAAATTCAGCAAAA
>NNCF01131069.1:916679-1021556 GCA_002313205.1 Laupala kohalensis | reverse complement strand
CCCATAGATCCGCCACTGCACTTGATTACCATATTACAGAACATGAATTAATCAATATAAAATATTTCAATTAATAATAAGAAACAAAGAAGAAACATCACTTTCTCCTCTGGTAGTCGTTCTCCCTATTCCAATAAATTAAACTATTAAAAACTATTTGCATACCATAAAATTACCTTCATATGTTTACAAATTTTAATCTTAGATGAAACTAAAGATGGATTTTTAAAGAAGTATTTGAAGACTTCAAATTAAGACATTGCGTTGGAAAGAGGAGAGGTCACATTTTTGATTTAATTTTCTTTCGAAGTGTCGAACTAACAAATCCGGTAGAATAATGTTCCTTTTTTCTAAGTACTGTATTAACAGATAAATTTGCCTGATGTATTAAATGTTACCTGGAGCAGTATATCGATTACATCTCACAAACGCATGAAAAATATATCAGTAATGATTTCCTTATAGAAATTTATATTGTTCACAATTCACTGATCATATGCCAATCAATATGTCGCCAACTATCCATTATATTATTTTTGTTCATATTATTAACGCTAAGTCCATGAAATAAATACTCACTATGAAGTATTAAAACGCATTTCACCACGTTATTAGGAAACATATTTCAAAAGCATTTTTTAAATAATTTTCTTAATATTTTTATGAATAAATTGTTTGTGGAATTGTTCCTGTATCATGGTTTTGAACAAGGAAAATTAAGTCGCACCTAAAACGTACTTCCGCACCAATCTCGCCATCCAAATGTCTTTCAATGCCAACATATGACAAAAAAAAAGCAGAGAGGATGGTGTGGGCTGCTCTGGAGCCTCTTCTTGTGTCAAAGATCGACCATATGGCTCGCAGTGCGCGCATGCCCAGAGGTCGGTCGCACCGGTGAGTCAACGGGCGCCCCATTTGAGAGAAGCAGCAATAGCACGCACGTGAGTCTCACAGACGTGAGTGCCCTCTGCCCCCAGCCGGTGCCTCTACGACACTTCCAAGAGATCTTGACGTAATTACTTCAGCGAAAGAACCATTTCGAGGTTATTTGTCCGATATAGACTTTTCATTAAAATTAACACACATTAAATTAAATTAACACTCATGCTACTATTTCTCTATAACTACACACGCTAATTTAACTCGAAAATTAACATTTAAAGCCTGAAAAATGCGTTTCTTTTGTAAACATTCAAAGTAATAAAAGAATCGAAGGTATATATTTTAAAAACATGCAGCATATTCGATCATATTGAAATCGAAGATGGTAATTTTGCATGGAAAATTGACAAAGTGATTTGAAAAGTAAATAAATAAATTCTCCTCGAAATCGCAACCACTCTTAACTATTCTCCCTTGCAGTTTTCTTTTGTACCAAACCTACGTTTCATAATCTTTCCACCCGAGTTCTGTTCTATACCCAGCGTAAAACGACATTAACAACGTTTCAGGATTTACTCCAGTTAGAATGGTGAAATAACGCATTAAAAAAAGACAAAGGGAAGAAATTCCCAGAATGATAACACACAACCATCCACCCTGTTGCTTCCTAACATCAGGTTCTTCGCAGCCGACGCTTCTTTACGTTCCCGCAAATGAACAGACATCTGTTTCTCAGCATACTCATAGCCTTCAAGTAGTAAGTCGAGAGAAATCGAAGCTTTCTGATATCCGACCATCTGGTCCTGTATTTAAGCGCAATGCTAAACGCTATCCCGTCGAGTAGTCTACACAGTTCCTTCTGTATGCAAAGGAGAAAACGTATGGGTCGATGAAAAGATAAGTAGTTCGATGCCAGACGCTGAACCCACGCCGTATTTGGAGACAGCAAAGACCAGCGTCACATGGAGGAAAACATACTAGTTTTCCCAATCGCCAAAGCTAGCAGAATGTGCCGTGACAGAAATTAATTGAATAGGAAGATAAGCCGTGATTAACCACTTTCAAAGACACATTCCAGAGACTCATTTCTCCCATCACACGGTTTCCAGACAACATGTAGAGCTCGAATATAACCCACAAAACCACGAAAAATAATCCACAGTTCCTTCAGGTACTTTCGATTACAGTGAGCTATTCCCAAGCGTCCCTCCAGTGAATTAGATACACAGGATCACCATGTCGGAAAACGAATCAGACATTCTATAGCTCAGCAACAACTTTGCTTCCAATCAAAATAAAGAAAGGCGATTAACATTTAGATAAGGCTTTATTCTACATAATTATTTTTTATTTGTTCAAGGTCTTCTGAACGTTAAACTTACGATATCACGGAATCGAAAGAAATAGTTTGTACTAAAGAATGATTTAAAAATTTTGATCACGCTCTTGGCAACTACCTTTTAGTGTACTTAAAGCAGAAGTGTACCTAAAAACCACATTTAAATTTTTATTTCATCAATAAACCTACTTTGAAATCTTAATTCAATGATGTAGTGTGACGGACCATTACGAGTTCCAACCAGTATGAGGAGTTACGATAAGAATAATACATGTTTTCTTTGAGCTTGTCGTTCAGTCTCGTATAATTGTACAGAAATTTATCTTCCGACGAGTCCGCCGGATTTGGATTCTGCAGCTGGTGAGTTGCAAGGGTTATGGCAAGGGGAAACAATTTGACACGCCATTAAACTCCGGATCTTCTCCAACATTCGAAGAGTAAGAAAGTAATTACTCCCATTAATTTATCGCCTGACACAATTTGAACTTAATTCACGATTATAAATAAACGTAAATATTACCCATCAATACACTAAATATGCAAAATGTGCTAAAGATTATTCTCTATAACGAAACAAAATGTTTCATAAAGGAAACCAGATTTATAAAAATTCCATTCCTTAGACTAGTTATGGGTATCTAAGCTGTCGAAACTAAGTCCGCGCCATTGACAAACACCAAAACACCGCTGATAAGATATAACACATGTCTCGCGTGAGGTCTGTTTACCAAACTACATCCACATTATCGCAGTGTGACATCGAATACACGTGGTATCGAAAGGAAAAGAAAGGTAATAAATAAAACGAACTGAAACGCGTAATAAAATTTCCGGAATACAAAGACAAGAACTACTAAAGCTCAGTAGATGCTAAAATTTATTATTCTTAAATTCACCTCACATAATGAAAAAAAAATGTACGTGTACATTATTTAAGCAACTTATGCCATTTAGCAGTATATCAAGAGTAAATATTTTTCGTATTGTAAGAATTGGATGATTAGATTTCTGCATAATATAAACAAAAGTACACCTGAATAGTATACTAAAAGTTTGTCAGGAGCTCAACACCTAATTTAATGGTTAAAGAGCCAAAGAACACCAAGTACCGTGGAAATAAAATAACTTATTACATGTAAATATGTTAATAGCAAGAGAAGTGTTTCACAATGAGTCATTTGCCCCGTGACATGAAATTCTGATCAAAAAAGAAATAGTGATACATCATTAGTACTAATTACATAATGCCTAGTGACCTTTAGTATTTCAAACTACACCTCTTTTACGACTATGGTATTTGGACAACTTAGATACAAAAGAAAACTGTTCAGACAAAGAAACAAAAAAGGGCAGTAATAGCGAAAAAAATTAAAAATTTTAAAGCAGTAATAGCAAAAACTGTTAAAACAATAAAATGAATGAAATTGACTAAAATAAAACAAAATTACTTCTTTTTAATTTAATTCAACTTCACACGTTTTACCATCAATTTAAATTAAATAATTAGTGATATTTAATGCACTAATATTTATTGATGTACAACATTAATTATTAATTTACTAAACTGTTGTATCTGTTTTACCTACATATTACCGGACATTTCAAAAAGATATTTAACTTTCTCCGAGGAGAGACGTATGAAATACGAACACATGGCGCGCGGCCATGCTTTTTCATGCCATATATTAACAAATACAAATTATGTTTTTTTCTTTGTTATTATTATTCACAGCTTTGTGTTAAAAAACAATCATGATAAAAATAAAGAATTCTATTTTACTTAACAGTTATTTGACTAACTTGAAATGCTCGTACATCATCTTGAACTCATCCGATGTATTTCAGATAATAATAGAAACGAAAAATGTTTGGCTGTGAAATGCAAAAGAGCAGTTCCTTTGTCGTGGATCTCCTGGGGACAGCGGTCCCAAAAAATCATTATTAAATGGAACGGATAAGTTAATACACTGACATATACCACATGGATTGCCGTAATAAATTGCAGAACGTTCCGAAACCACTTTTCAACATCTGCGACAGTGAATGAACCTAGTCTAGCGAGTGACTCATGCCTTACGCTTTGCCAAAAGTAAGCAATGAGGGCGCGTAATTCATAGCAACTTATCTTCTATTATGCGGAGCAAAATAACGCTTCGTTATGAGTTAAGGAGTTCCATGACTTTCAAGTAAGGAACCGAAACGAACAAAAATGTTAGGCCGGTTCCGGTACTTATTTGAGATTATTAACAAAAATCTAAAACATGTAAAAAAAAAATTAAAAAAACCCTGATCTTAATGATTTAAAATATTATTTCTTTCCCTCTAAGCTAGTTATTTTCTCCGCGTCGAGCCCCCAACTGAGTACTTCTGCCTCGTTTTGGCTCCCTGAACTTTTCCTATGACGACCTTGTGTCAGCGCACCATACACTCTCGATAACTTCCCCACACTTAACGGATACAAGTTTTTGTGTGTGATTTGGGTACGGTTGGGTACGCCCAATTTCGGCAAGTTTTTTATGACCCCACGACCAAACAATGAAGGATATTGTAGAGGCTGATTCAACGGCTGGCGCACCGGGCGCACTGCCTTCTTTCTAATGCCGTGTAATTTTGCTTCGTTCCCCTCTTGTACGTAAACTATCGTACTGATTATAATAATTCTCTTACATGTGTTCAACAATTAGTTTAAACCTATGCGATTATTATGCTATCATTAATAACAGTATTGTATTAAAATATTATTGAAAACAAAACAATACTAGGGCCATCCTAATATTTTTGATTCAATTAAGACTGGTGAAGATGCATCCCAGTGGATACATCTTAATCCACACCCGAGATGAAGACAACCCAAACATTCGCGCTTTTTATGCGACTATCTTGTGGCTGTTGCATAATCTCGAGTCCTTTCTACTCGGCATGAAGCTGTCGCTCATGGGCTGCAATAGTGGCACTACTCAAAATACATTACGAGATGAGCCAGTGTTGCTGGTGGGCATCGAATTAGCATTGGAGGAATTGGTCTGCTGTTGACAGTTTGATGATCATTATAATTAGTAAAAGATCATCAATAAATAATGACAGAATGACAAAATCTTTTACTACTTATAACAAATTACCATTGTTGCGCGAAATAACACTATTGATACTATTTTCTTATTTTATCGCTATACTTAACTTTTTTTAACTTTCCAACGATTTATTATTCCCATTGCAGAGGTTTGTACTTTCAAGAGCAGCTATAATATAGAATATTACCGAGAAGACCACAAAGAGTTGCTGTAATTTGAAGGCACTAAAGCAATGCGAACTGTTAGTCTAACAAAATACTGTTTGAAATAAGCACACAAGTATATAACCTTCTCGTAATAAAGAAAATGCAAATGTGGAATTCTTTTCCGAAATAGCCTGACTCTTGTGTTAAATATATGAATTTTATTTGTCCACGGTGTGACTATGTTTATACACATCATGCAATCTAATTTCCCTGGAACTGGGATCAAGAAATATAAGAGAACGGCAGAAACATTGCAATTGTACTACGGTGTCGTACATACAACACTCAAAAGTGCGGTCGAAGTCAACTCGTAGTATTACATTCCTCGACTTCACTTGCCTTAATCCAATTACTGTTGCAGTAATTGAACTGAACCACTCTTATCGTCTCAGCCACAAACGAATATGCACTAAGTGTAGCACATCAGTCGAACACCAAGACTTGTAGAAGTAGGTCAATGACGAGAAATCCCGAACAAATAATAGAAAAACTCAAATACGATTCTCAAAAGGTACTCGTAATAGAGAACGTAAATAAATCGTGGAAACCTTGTCGCTAGGAGGCGGGTAGTCCCCATAGTTATAGGCTCCGCTATTGCAATTCAATTACAAAGAGGGGGGGGGGGGAATGTTTCGATTTTACTGTAAAAATGGTTCATTTGAATTATATGTACTTTCTAAATAACAAATTAAAAAGAAGCTACTACGCTTATATTTAAAGAGGGAATTGTTAGCAAAAAAACCGAATAGTTCATTAAAAGAGACATAGGAATTGTACAATACAAAACACTTCAACAACATTAACTGCCGGATCTTCGTACTGAATGCCATATTTCTTCCCTATGTATAAAAAGAAGTAACGAACACACAAATGAGTCTACATAAACTAAGACTGCTCTACTTATAACGAATTCACTTTCGATTGCAAAAAATTTGTGACGAAAGATAATACATGAACTACACCAAGATATTGTGGCACGGCAACAAAAAAACTTTTACTGCTATTCTTCATAGCTATAAAGACTTCGAAAGCGCACTCCCCTGTTCACAGCGCTGGCTTCGAGATCAGAAGCAGACGCATGAAGTCGGTCAGACAGAAGCGACAGCTGAGCAACCAAGAACCGCGTCGCGGAGCACGCTTCTCTCCACACGCGCCACTAAACTGCCCAGGTAAAACTCTTCGAGGAAGACAATGCAACACCAGTTCAAAAATGGTGGTGATGAAATCCAGAGGCGATTTACATAATTAGTAATAACCTTTTCAAAAAACATCCCAATACGAGAACAAAGAAAAAAATGTATTGAAAAACTCAGAAAAAGCATCATCAACAATTAAAAATTTCATAACGATCTACACTAAACATAATACTGTATGACTGGAAATTTTTCATAATAATGCGAGAACACCGATAACGTTACAAATCAGACGTTGCGCATATTAGGATCACGTAAATGTGCTGTTACACGCTTTTCTAAGTACGAGTTCTGAGCTCAGTGGCAAATCGAAGGGAGGGGCGAAATCTTATTTTCATTTTTATTTCATATTTCATTGTCAATTTTTTTATATTTAAGAGACTATTTTAAAATATCTTACTTGGGTAGGCGTGATTCCTCCTACAGGCACTTTTAGTTAAACAGCGCGACACTGCAGATTGCCATACGCGTATTCGCAACGCCATACCCCCCACCCCCACCCCAAATGGGAGCAAAAAAATGCAATGGTATTCTTCACACCACTGATTCCATTAGACTGTTTTTATCGATGTAAATTGCGTCGTCAAACATGCAGTGTCTTAACATTAGTTATAGGAACCTAAATTTGTCTTCATGGACTCAATTGATAGAAGTGAGAGAATACGTATTCTATCATTAATACTTTTTCTGTTATTCCTGAAACCCTTTCAATCACTTACCAAAACTCAAATACGACGATATACGTATATCGTTTAAGAGTACAAATGGTGTTCCAACAAAACTATCGTAAAATATTAATAAATCAAAAACAAATACCATACTGCACCAGTGCTTCTACAATGTAAAAGAATTTACTGATTTTAATAAAAGCTAATTTCGTATTGCACTTAATCACGCCACTGTTGAAGTACTTCCAAATTATCATTTGATGGAATTGATGGGATGGTCCCTTGCTTGCTTCCGGAGACAAAATTTGTTTATAGACCTCCACGTAGTCATACGCAGTTTGTAACGGTTTTTTGGGGCAATAAAATTTACATATAGTAGCGTATTATTTCTTCCTACATTGCATTATGGCAGAATCAGATTTAAAACTACTTTCATCTGTAAGGGTCGACCCAAAACTTCCACAACAAACGAGCTCTCACAGCACGAGCTATAACCGAGTCAATCCACAACCCACTCACAACCACGTATTTATAGCAAACAGAATACTCTTCGGTCTCCGTTATTTCAGTACAATGTCGGAATGACTTGGAGATGATCGAAAGTTATATGTTTACACGTGGTTCTCGCGTCACCACCCGCATCGCCCTTTGGAAGGTCAGCGTCCTCCTCGAATCCACCCAGAAACCACCCGGGCATCCGAAATAAAAACGCCGTGGCGCTGTGTCACCGCGGTTATCACGCCGAAGACGCTTCCATATCGGCCACTTACATCGCCCGCTCCGTCGCGTCTGTCGGCGTGTAACGCGACACTCAACTAAAAATAGGCTGTAAGTGCCCGACTAAGGGTGAGATGCGAGCTACCCCACTATCTTAGCAGTAGCAGCTGCGGAGGGAGCCAAAAAACGTTCCAGGGGAAGAGTACATCTAAAATTATCAACACGAACACAAAAAACGATATAAAAAAGAGACGGAGATAATTATTTTATGCTTACTACTGTTATGGACTGATCATGCAGGAGCGCAGATGAGATTTACTTCAACTTTAAGGTATTATTTCCGCATTGACTGAAGTCAAATTGTCACGAAATTTGGAAATAATTACTAAAGGAGTTTTAATTAATTAATAACCACGTTTTTACTCTTTGACGATAAAAATAATTCAGTGAATTGTTAATAAATATTAGAATGAGTAGTTTGACTCATTCTTTCACGAGAGTCTCTTTACGCTCAGTCACGCGATACAGTGGTACGGTGTTTACGGTAGAACAATATTTTCCGCAGTTATTGTTGAGTAATTATTTCAAATGCTGTGCAAGGAACAAGATCATAACATCACAGTGTACGTATTTTAACTTGCTATGTTTTAGGTGTTATTAGTTACGTGAAGCCGGAACTTGCGTCAAAATAAAATTAAAAAAACATTAGCGCACGTTTCTCTATACAATCGCATGCTAAATAAGGTCAAATAAGTCCTTTTTTTGCGGTGTAAGGGTATGAAAATGGATCGACATGTTTATATTTCCCTAAACATCGGATTGTTTAGAGAACGATTCAAACTTCTTTATTTTTTGTAGGGGGGGGGGTGGTACTTAAACTTAGTAGCTTTGACGGATATACTACCTTAATTTATTTCACGCAACGTACATATTATTTTTCACTGCTGTTAGGTATTGGTATTATATAATTTACAATTATCGCAACGAGTCTTTGTGCAGTTTTCTCTCTCGTGATACGACTGTCACTAAGTAAGAAATAAAACCATATAAATTAGCAAATAAAAAAGCATATAACATTATCATGTACGCGATTTAAAATTGGAATAACATTACACCATAAATGCTGAATGATAAGTTGACGATATTTGCTATACTTCGTCACGTACCAGTTTTATCCTGCTTTCTTTTTCAAACTTCAAGAATGTGTCACAGTTTAATAGAACCACTCAGGCTTGTTATAGCTCATTTCAAAACTGTTTCTTGATAAATTATTATAATTATTCATTATGCGACTGTGAAATTCTCATTTCTCTAGGAAGGAAATTTAAACTATTATTCATTAACATCCACCTTAACCATTTTCGTTCAATACGCTCGTTCAAATGGACGGATAAGTACCGTGACCTCGTTATGTTAATAGCTTCACTCTCTAAGCCACACTATAAAGATGTGAGAAATACAACGGCGCTACGGATGAGTATAACGAATACATAATCTAATCTATGTTAAGAAGGAAAGTTGAAATCCAACATACAAGGTTTTAGAGGAGACACGAAATATCAACTTCACTAATACAACTCAAACATAACAAAGTTTTAAAGAAATCGGAATGAGACTCGTACGAATTGGAATTGTGCTAAGCATAATATGAAATACTTCCAAGCAATCTCAAAATTAACGCTATTTTGTTTTCCAGAAATAACTCATAAACCATTAACCCACTTAATTTGAACCTGAGCATGTTCTTAATAATAAATTTATTGTCAAAAAAGCAGTACAAACTGCGAATGACCACATGGAGGACAATAAACTAATTTACTCTCCGGAAGCAAGCAAGGGACCATCCCATCAATTCCGATCAAGGGCCCTAAGGCAGAGGCGGATTCAATTTTATTTTTTTTGCATAAGTTCCTAGATAAGATAAAAAGTTAGCTGCGAGTTATAATACATATATAATGTCAATATGTTTGTAATTTAACGCAAATATGTTTGTAAATTTACATGTACAAGTTATTATCGAACTATAGATTATTCTGAGTATAGTGTTTAAAAATCATAAGAGTTGAAAAAACACTAAATTCACGATTTATTGTTACAATAAACACGCCTCTAGACAAAGCCTAGAGAACCTGTATAAGAAATCCGCCTCTCCCCGAAGGAAAACCAGAGAATAACCCGGGCCAGGATGGGGCTACAGAATTTATGTACACAACCGTGCCAAAGTTGAGTACACATAAAACTAAATTAATATGAGCCATAAGACACAACAATCATGCAAGAAAATAGTTTTTGAAATTGTTATAAGTTATTTTAAAAGCACTACAGCAATGGCGTGATAAAATATAAGACCGATTTAGCTTTTATTAAAATCAATAAATTCTTTTACAATGTAGAAGCACTGGTGCAGGAGGTAGTTTTTAACCGCGGATTTGAAGAAATCCAATTTTATAATATCTTTTATATTCTTGGGCAGGCAATTATATAGAACGATTCCCGAATGATATGGTTCTTTTTGGCAAAGAGTGGTTGACACACTAGGGCGATGATGATGATGATGATTATTATTATTATTATTGCGAGTATTGTGTTCGTGAACACGACTGTTTCGTATGAAGCAACGGTGGCACTTAAAATCGGTCTTAACAAACACGACCGTTTCATAAATAAAATGCAGGGAAGTGTTAAGATATTTAATTCCTTGAATAAAGGTTTACAAAAGTCATAATGAATTGCCCCAGAAGGTAAAGCCGTAACGTAAATAGGAGTAAACGGTTGCAAAATATACGCAACGGGAAATACGTGGATTGACTACGTTAACTAAGATTCGGAACACAATTTGCTTAATTGGGAACTAAGTTTGTCAACGTGACAATTCCATTTGAGGTTGTCTTGAATATGGAGACCTAAGAATTTTGTATTCGTAACAGTTTTTAATTGTTTTCCGTTTAAAGAAAGTGTAACCTCGGTTAAAGATTTTGTGATACAATTGTGAAATGACAGACAGTTTTGTCAGTGTTTACAATGAGACGATTTGCATGGAACAAAGCCGACTTTTCAATTACTGTGAATTAATTTATTACAATAAAACAAGCAAAAATAGTAAAAAAAATTCATATTGACATTTTGAAATGTTGGAATTTGTTGTAAAAAGAAGCATTATTCATGATACTGAAGTCTTACGCCTTTTTTACTGGGCCACGTACCCCCAAATGATATCCTTCAAGAGCACGCACTGGCCTTAGACGTCATGTCGCAAATTCGTGATCTTATTGCGAAAGCTCAGCACGGAAAATATTTCTTATAAATTTAATATAAAAATATTATACGTGATAGGCGCAGTGGCTCGTATACTATAAGCTCTCCAATAAGGGGTTAGTTCTCACAATCAAAATTTATCAATCATTTTTCAATGAAGAAATTATGCCTTATACATATTAAGGTTTGGAAGCACCTGTGATCCGAATATTTAAAATTATTTCCAGATATGCATTCGCAAGTATTATTATAGTTCATCAATAATTTTCTTCCATTTTCAAAGCAACTAAACAGAAAACAAATAAATTTTATTTTCTCAACAAAAAATCAAAATTCGATTACACAAAATAGGAATATCTCATAAATAAAAAATGAGACTAAAACTTATGACTCAACAGGAAATAGGTATCAATTATTTTAGTAAAACAGTTCCAAGAAGAAAAACATCCAGCATATTAAATTTCATAATGAACACAAGTATTTCTTTCGAGCAAATACATATTCCCTGCAACTCCGCGAACACTGATTTGCTACGCACCGTAAACGTTTTTGAATCCAGAGCATACCACAATCCTTCCCATTCTGTTCCAGATAAATGCTAGAAAATACTGCGATTAGCGAAATCCATCTTTTTCACAAAAGAACATGTCTCTACGTTTGGGGTTAGAATCTCCCTTCCACCGCCCATGGTATCACGTCATCGAAACCACCAACATTGTCACCACAGACGAGAGAGACGGCCTCCACACAACTCCTCATTCGATACCATAATCAGAGAGAAAGGTCACGGCGGAATTTCTCACATTTCCGGAAAATATATTTTTGCTGTAGTTTGTCACATGATTGTGTTGTATCTCCCTCTTTTTCTTCTAACTCCACCAAAACGAGGAGAACACCGCGTGACATCTGGCGCCAAAGGGGCTATGAGAATATGTTTGTAGTATACATAGGTGTTATGAGAAATTACATGCTCGAAAGATGTAACACGACTGACGATTCTCTTTCGATTAAGATCTCTACGTCTGATGACCCACAGTTGTTGCCCTGCTCCGCTCGTCCACAAGTGACGTTCGGAACGATTCTCTGTCAATGAAGAAACGCCACAGTACGGATCAATACAATTTCTTACGGGTTGAAGTATTTAATTTCTTCGCTGTGATGTAACAGCTCCGCCGTGATCTTTTGTAGGATCTCAAGTCAATTCAGTACGTCTGTATTTAATGGATTTTAACAATAAATTGTTAAAGCATAGATGACAACCGGTTACATCACATGTTTTAAAATAAATTTCCTTTATTCAGGACAATAATAAACATTTGAAACAACTCTAAAAATCAGTCATAAGGAATCCACACCGTTCTTGGAATAATTCTAATATTATCTTAGATATGATCATTATTTGACATTACTAGAGGTTACATGTTATTCATTAATATTACTATAATCAATCATTTCTTTAAATTAATGAATTCATAAATGTCAAAGAACATTCGAAGTAATGAATTTATTTAAAACTACAAAAATAAATCTCTCAAAACATTTTAATAACTTATAGCTATGTGTTTTACATTAGCTTAGTAACAGCGTTGTGTAGTTAGCGGGCAGTTGCATGGAGACACTGTACAAGACCTGCGCGAAGATTGTCTTGTTATCGTCCTGAAGCGACCTTGTTCTTTCCACCCCTATTCACGTTCCCCTAATCCTGCTCGCTGACGCCCGCTCGGCTAAGTATGTCTTTGCACAAGCGTAGCGGTGAAAACGCAGATAAGTCTTTAGCTTAAGAGACGTCGACGCGTCAAGGAACGCGCGCCTGCCGCGACCTACAGCATTACGATGGCACAGGAACGTAAAATGGTGAAGGTAAGAGAAAAAACCAAGCACGCGCGTTGAACGACGACGCTGGCCGAAGTGGAAGGGGTCAAGGCCCGCGCTGCGCCACACGCCGCGCCACCGACCTGCGGCTGTCCGCGTCGACGGCCTGCACACCGGTGCGAGTCACGGCAGCAGCTACGCACGAAAACACGCCCGAGTATTGGTCTTACAGAGCCACTTCCCGCGAGCGATGTTTTTCGAGATACATAACAAAGGAATTGAATAATGTTCTACGAAATATCACCAATATTCTATAAAGTGGAAGGGTTCTAATGTCCGTGACGTGCCAAGCTCGAAAGCCCAAATTAAATATATATATAATGTACACAATTCGATTTTCATTTATCACAATCAGAAAGAACTTAGTGTATTTAAACAAGAAAAAAGTATTGTTGTACAAGATTGAATGTGAGTTTGGTCATTATCCAAGAACTACAATCAAATGAGAGTCAATTAATTTTTAAGTAATTGGAAATAGTTTGAACTGACACTCATCATGTGTCAGTGAAGTGATCTTACGAGTTGCGCCGATATATGTCAAAGCGTACCATTTTTTGTTGCTTCTTTCATAAAAGAATCAGCCAACAGAGACGAAAATGTTTGCTTTGGATCGGTCAACGCATAATAAAATCAACTAAATTTCAGTACGTCTAAATTTCAGCACATGTATAGTACGTCTCCATTTACTGTGGGTCACACTTCGTACTTAAAGCTCGGGTGTTCGTAATTTTTGTGTTGGTAAAACAGAATGGGTGAGAGTAAGTCATAAAATGCCATAGCTCCGAGAATACAACGCAAATTACATCAATCGATTCGAAACGGATTGATCCCTGCACAGAATTGTTCACATACGACAAATTGTAAGATCAAAGGTGAATTTTTCAAGATATGTAGTACTGATTTCTTACGTGCGTATATGAACAATTATTTTAAAATATATGCTAATAATTTGAGGTTTCGACAAATATTTAAAAAAATCTATTTTGTACTCCTGTACACTTTAATGGGAACCTTAAAAACTTTAAGCTTGATTCACAGATAATAGTAAATATACCGGGAATTATCGTTTTTCTTTATATTCTAGTCATTACAATTAATGAAACAAATACTTTTGTTTAGCTAATCCATAATATGGTCCCTGTAAGTAGCTGCCTGTCAGTGGATTGGACTTGCCAATCGATTGGCTCATACGGAAGGAATCATTCCCGCCGATGAGGGAGGGCCTCGGAGCCACCGATTCTATCCCTCGCCTGACAGTTCTGATAAGTAGGTAGAACTTTTGACGCTTCTTACGAGGGTGGCGAATAGCGTACATTGCAGAAAGTTATTTTGGAAAACGAGTAACATCCAATACAAAAAAAATAATACACGGGAGGTAACGTTAATTTAAATAACTTAAAAGATGATTGGTCGTTCTGAAACGATAGTATGAATGTAAGAACTTGTTTCCATTATACGAATTTATTTCGCTCCAATTCTTGGAATGGAAACTACGCCACCTCCCGGTGCGGATAATAAACATTCCGAGATTAATAGTGAACAACGATAATAAGATTGTAATACAAGGAAATCTGCAAGAAAAACCAGAAACCCGAGATGAAACTGTAGAGATTAGTTCAGAACTATATTATGTAGAGTTTAAATATTATTGTAAAGTTGAACAAATATTACAGTTTTTTTAAGAGCTCTAAAATCGGTGTTCACGACTCGCCGAAAGTAAAAATAATGATTTGCGGAATAAGAACTTCGGTTGCTGGTTTTTGTCTTATTAACAAATCTATCACATGATGAATTTTCCATTTATTTCCCGTATCCAGGTACAAATAAAATATATCACTTTCAAATGCGTATGAATCATTGTTTTCACTTTGATACCCCTTTTAAACAAAGAATTACTTCATAACACAATATACCTGAACTGAAAGGGCTAGCAACACGTACACGAAGTCCTCTGAGATTTACAGAAGATTGTAGTTTGTATAATTACTAAAAATAAATAATTTCAGGAAATACTGTTGCCTACACATTTTTAATAATAAATTCCATAAAGTAAAATATTAAAAATATAGAAAACGTATATTCCAGATGTTTAATCTTAGGGTCTAAGAAGAAATTTCGCTAAGGAACTAACTTTTAGTGAAAGATCTAGTATACATCGATAAGATTAATCATTCAAGTAGAGATTAAAATGAAAATATTTTGCTTGTTGAAAACGTTTGCTTGTTTTTCATGTAGAGTCAATCACCTCCGATTACAAATAACACAATAAAATTGGACGTAACACAATACGAAAAGGTTATTCGTCCTCTACTCGTGGAGGTACCAGAGCATGTAATATGACGCGATTATTTACGCACAGCATTTCCTCGTACGCAGGCCACACTATATCTTTCGTTCTGGTCTAGTTCCGAGGAAACCTACCTTTATCATCGAACTCTACAAAACCTCAATACGTACTGAGTTACTGGCGAAAGAGGAATAAAAATTTGTAAACTCATTTCACATCGTGTCATACAAGAACAATGTTTGAAAAATAATGAAAACTGACAACATTGCATTCTGAGATCACTGAATGCATATTAATATACGAATACTATACAGGTTTTTCATGCCTAACTCTTCAGTTGTTCTCTGAACTTACATAATATACAATTGAAGATAATAATATGTATACGAGGTTATATTTTAAAAACAACTACCGAAGGGCTCAAATGACCTTGACGAGGCCTAAAGGCCCTAGTAAAAAACACACACAAAAAACAACTACCAGCATTTTACTGCATTCATTGTACTGCATTGATTTTGCGTTTACGCAAAAAATAATTATGTGTAAACACACGATGATAGTTATGCATTTGAAAATCGGTTGTATGTATGTCCCGACCTGCGAAGTCTATTCATTTTAGGCTCTTCCTTTTGTTTTCGTTAGGGCAATGTGAAACACGACATCCTACATATCAACTACGAGTAAGGTCATACAGAAAAGAACATACACCCAGCAAATTCACACGAACCCTAAACCATGTTTTACATAATCTAAACCCCTTCTTTGTGGCACGCGAGAGATAGCCGGGAGTCGATACTCAATCACAACCAATTGATTCATCAGCTGAAACAGAAGGCGACTCGGAGCGGCCGCAATGGAAAGTGCAAGGTAGCGTGTGTGCGTGCGAGCACGCAAAGGCTTCGGAGAGGAGAAGCGTACGCGATGGGGGCGGAACGGAACGCAGCGGCGCGCGACCGCCGCGGGATGAAACCACTGCCACCAGCTACGCCTCAAACGACGCCTAAAACTAAAGACACATCTGCGCTTTCTCCGCTCCGTTTGTGAAAAGGTATATTTATATTATTTAAAAATACAAAAATAGTCACCGCCGTATTCATTCCACAGTAAACAACAAATATTTTTAAAAACATTTTCCATACATATAGCTATGTGGTTTACAATAAAAGCGTTGTGTAGTTAGCGGGGAGTTGCATGGATGATCTACACAAGACCTGCGCGAAGCTTGTCTGTTATCGTCCTGAAGTGACCTTGTTCCTTCCACCCCCTACTCACGTTCCCCTACTCCTACTCGCTGACGCCCGCTCCGCTAGGTGTGTCTTTGCACAAGCGGAGAGGAGAAAACGTGTCTTTAGCCTTAGAGTGTCTTCTGAGTCTTTCCTAAACGTTGACTCACTATCGGAATAAAAATAAGATATTCTAAGTCGCACATGTATAGCATGTCATCCACATGAAAGATGTACGAAATTAATCTTATCCAGTGTCGTCCGATAAGAGGTAAAAAAGACAAGGAAACTCCGCGCGTGCATATGCAGCCTCCGTACTGTACGGTGTGCTAGGTGTTTTCAAGTCTATACTATGGTGTTCCTTCATGCGCCTTCTGGGATCTGAGAGTTCATGGAAGACATGTAGAAAGCATCTTGTCTCTTACGACTGGGGACGGCCATAAAACTTCCCACAATAAAACGAAGCGTCACAAACGAAAAAAAAAAAGATTAAAAGTTGTAATCATCAAACGAAGAATATTGAAAAAATATATTAATGGGTATCAAAAATATACTAATGGTCGATATATGTGCCAGTGTTACATCTCTCTACCCATGAAAATAAGAAATTATATTTCGTACGACGCGTAGAACTGAGGTAAAGGAGAAGATCAGTACAACAATTCTCAGTAATACAGAAGGAGTAATAAGTAATATACGAAATGGAAGTATGTATGAAATGTACGTAATGGATCAGAGTCAAACTTCGCAAAATTCTGTACCTATCTGCTTACACCATATTCCACAAACACATGAATACATTACCCGAATACGTTCATAAGATACAAAAAATTCTCAACAGTGCTCGTATCTATAGTTTGGAAATTAAACATCAGACCCTTTCAATCAATAAGCAAAATATAACAATTTTGAGATGTGAAGTCACCAATGAGGTACTTCCAATTGTCAACTTTCATATAAATGTCAGATAATACAGTAAAACCGTTTAATTTTCTTAACAACTCAAATCCAGTATATAGTATGGAGTCAATTGAGGTTAAACACCACAAATCAAATATCGAGTTAATTAAGGTTAAATTGAATTGATTTATAAGACACTATGTGCATTAGCACTTGCTTATCTACTTCTTAAACAGGGGGCAATCTTAAAGTAGATAAATGGTAGAAACTGATTAGTTTTCCAGAGTACTAGTACACACTGTTAGTAACTGCATGTTAATAATTTAGAAATCAAAGTATCAAATTGAAATTATAGTTCATAAACGCAGGTAGTGCGATGAACGATCACTAATTACGTGGAGAAAATTACCTTTTTCATAGACGAACCTCATCGAAAATTATGGGATGTTAAGATCACCTTACCTGAAACAAAAATAAATAATTCATCAACAAATTACATAAATGACATTTCTGTTAAGAAACATTTTCTAAGAATGTTTCAGTTTCTTCTTGTGAAGAAACAGAACAGAAATTTCTCTCAGAGTATGATAATATCCAATGCGATAATGTATTTAAATATGAATTAACATTAATGTTTACCAAACCCTTTATATAGAAAAGAAATGAAAAAAATACAACTTAAAAGTTTCTATTCCTAATACCATCTTGTTTTCTGTGGAGTACACACTTTAATGTTTCAAACATAACTGTATAAAATAAAACACATTTCGCATAAATATTTGAAACACGTATTTCAAAAATATCCTTAAAATAAGATGCACTTTTTTCGAAACAGAAATTTGACCCTTTAAAAAGCCACTTCCTTCGCGAATAAGTAGCGTATAAATGGTATTCTTCAAGAACGCGTTAATGAACTCTAGAAAAAGAACTCGAGCAGAGACGAACCAGTCCTGTTGGCAAAGGACATACTGGAATTATTTGGTGTAATTTCTTTTTATTTTTGGATTACCAACATTCATTTTAAAGCTTCAAATTGATTCCTTCGCTGAGGTCCAGAAGCGCTGCAGAAGTGAGAGAATCCAGAAAAGGAAGCTGAAGATCGAACGCGGTAATCAGTAGCGTGAATGAAATAACGAGTCCACCGCAGTTGATGTTCTTTCGACTTCCGTTCTTCGGATTGCAACATACTATTAATGAAGACCAAGCGTATTACTACTACCTTAGCGAAGTTACATTAAATGCAAATCGAGGATATGCTTAATAACATGTAACGATAGTGCGGCGGATGCGCAAATAATACAGGCATAGATAGACCAAACCTATCTATAGCACTATGTCCTGCAATGGATCCAACTCGTTTTGCAGGACCATAATGCGGAGATCTTTCCCCATCGTTCAATCAATACTTGCACGTTGTCCATAAATATTAGCATTTCGCAATCAATCATTTTGTTGTTGTTGTCAAGTTATCAACCATCTATTGGTAACTTCCAACATGGGAACATTGAGGGAAACCGTGTAATGGAAGAACTGAAAGAGAAAAACGTGAACAGGTCGAGAAATCAATACGAAAAATTTCTTTTCTGGTAGAACTAAGGTTGTGAGTAAAAGTTCAAGGATGGTCACTATCTTCAGAAGGTGAGTCATGCAATCATGGATTTTCAGCAAGCTGACAATGGTTTTGAAATTTTTTCGTCATTTGTAGCACTTTCCGTCACTCGACTTAGAGTCTTCAATATTATTATATCTAACTATCAAATTCCTTAATCTAATACTTATTTTTTACGGGAAAGATTACTGGTAAATCAAAGGAAGATAGTAACCTCGATTTTGGAAAAGTAAGTTTCAAATACAAAATATTTTCTAATAACCTATGTGTAAACTAGTCTTCGTGAAATGATAGGCAACTCGAAGGAATCTCTTTTGGAGAAAAAGAGTCACAACCTTATTTTCATTCTAGTTCGGAAGAAACCCTCTTTCAAAGCTTCAATTTCGAGATCAGCGAAACAAAGCCGACCCCGAGGTCCATTCCATAACATTCCCGCAGATATATTTTATGCGAATGCACGTAACGTGTTCTGTGAATATTACAGCTTATGGATTGTCTCGTCTCATTTTCGGAAATAGTATTATTTTCAAAATGAATACCACTTACGGTTCAAACCACAACTAACACTCAACTTAATAACATCGTTCCTCATTAGTTCTTGTTAACTAATACCATAAAAGTGTACTACTGCACAAATACTTCAAATTACAGCTAATATATTTCTAAATCCTTCCCCGTTTTACACAGGATGTTAATTACTACTCCGCACTTCGCATTCAAAGCCGACGAAGAGCAAATAATTTATCCAGTAAATCAATAACTCACAATCCCTTAGAAACCAATGCTCATATCACAAATTTATCATCAATCCTCGTCAATAATTTCCATTGATAAATAAGAAGGGAAAAAATCCACTTGTACCAACTCGTTAGATCATCATAGTCTCAGGTCCATACGTCACTGTCGCTAAGTCACAATGTACTACGGTTCGCGCGAGTCACGAGATGCTCGTCGCCAAGGAGCTTTGCACGCAAAAGGAGGCAGCAAAGCGCAACGGCCGCTCACACGCTCCTACTCACAATTATTCATTCGGACTCCCATCTGCTCCACCAGCTGGAGATGCGAGGAGTTCTAAGAAGCAAAATACGGGAGACTTAAAGTTTCTCGACCGAAGAATACTACCCCTCCAAGGCGGAGAAAGTAAGGTAAACAGTTCACACATTTATCGTTTCTATTTGTCAACCCATTTTATTTATTCATCATTAAAAAAACAGTATATTTTTCTAATATTTCAATCAATTTTACCAACCCCCCCAGGGGACTTACATGTAGTAAGTACGTGTTTGGCAAACACGGGGTCCGGAGCTGAGTTTGACATTACTTCCTCTTGTGGAAGGCTCCTTCCTTTCTCTTTCCTGACCTTCCTTGGTCACCTCTTTTTATTTTCGATCCCGACGCTATTAGGGCTAGGGTATCTTTCATTTTCCATGTTGTAATGTTTTGATGTAATGATATATGTTTTGATATGTTGTAATTCAGGAGGGTTTTTAGTGGGTATGGTTGAGTCATTCGCCGAGTCCCACACGCCGGGAGAGTCATGTTGCCTATCCCTAGTCCGTAACAGCATTTTCCCTACCTGTACAAGTTTTTAGGGCTCCAATGACCTTTGATGTCGACGAGTCGTAAAGCCCCACAAAAAAATTCTTTTTACCAATCTTAGACTAATTAATTGTTGTTATTATTAAAACAATCTGTATATACTAATATTCTTGACTGCGACATATTATTCTTTCTTTTTAACTTTTCATATTTCTGTACACTTGATAGTAGAACTCTCAAAGTTCTAACTCGACTCGGAGAAAACGTAACCTAAAAATAAAACCATGAACGGGAATGGGAACGCACTGCGTTTATTAGTTTATTCTCAAGTAGAAGCAATAAATTAGTTTACTGTCTTCAAAATGGACATAAGCAGTTAGTAACTGCTCTCCTAACAATAAATTATTAATTACTTGACCCACGGTTAGGGACAGTCACCTTCGAATGGTAAAAGGTATGGTTAAAAAAAGAAAAACCAAAAAGAATTCAAGCACAAAGAGAGAATTACAAGGCAAGAAGATGTCAAGACGATTTAAGAAGAAAACAGAAATATAAATGTACAACAGATGTTGTCGTGGAATATCATCCGATGGGAACACGACCGGACATTTAATGGTAATAAATAAATAAATATTTCTCGAAAATTTAGACTGCTCTTTTATCCCAAAATACCTCTGGTACTCTGTGAATTTTATCAAAATCGTAAAAGCTATTCGATATAAAAAATAACCACAGAAATATGCATCTAATTATTGCTCACTTAATAATATAGGATACATGTACACAGTGAAATTACGTTTTTCCTGCTTTCGTTGCATTATAACTTACTTTGCTTATTTCCGTTATATTTTAAACAGCGAAAATCGTTGTTTTAAGTCTAAGGGTGGTTGTTCTTAAACCCAACCCCAAAATGCAGTTTTTTAAGTAACAAACGCAAAAACCCTCCAAAAAACGAGAAAATATAAATAAATGATTCGCTTGAATTTACTTGAGCGCACGGACCATTGCAAGCCGCTACCGAGAGGACGCAATGTTTAAAATATTTGTCTTGGACATTAGAAGCAGACAGTACACCGCCGCCGGATAGTGGAACACAGAACAAAAGAGAAAATGATGAAGTAAATCAAGAAGAGACACACGAAGAAATCGATATTGATATAATATATTTAAAAACACTAAAGTATGAATACGCTAAAAAATATTATCGTAAGGAATACCGCGTCCGCAGTAGAGATATCCAGAACCACGGAGATAGAGTGCTCCGTGGTTATATTAAGACTCTTGAGGAAAGCAGATAAATCGAATGTGTACACACCAAGGATAAAATACCGAATCAACATATGGAAAAAGACGAATGAAATGAAGATCAATGTAGGTATATTATTATTGTATAGTTCTAAATATTACAATAAATATTTAGAACAAAAAATTTCTAATTAGTTATTGTATAGTTCTAAATATTACAATAAATATTTTCATAGGTAATCGAATTGCTATTTACACACTACTATATAATGTTCCAACACCACAATACGTTTCGCATTAACGTATCAAATTCTTGTACTCGCAACTCAAAGATAAATCTATCACGCCAGGTAGATAATTTTCTCATATTTCCCTGAAAACGAAGGCCACTGGCGGCACTTAACTACAGTTCTCCCGCATGTCATGCTGGCACATGTCTCACCATGCGTCCCTGATTTATTCTGCAGTCAATTGCTAACGTCAGCTAGTGGAATAAAATTTTTGAAACTATTCAGAAAACGTATTTCCTCTTACACAACGTCCCAATGAAAGAACGACGATAATGTATGCACGTTAAGACATCATATAATCAAACAAATTACGTACTCGCTTTATGGAACCATTTCAGACTGTTTAATACACTGAAATTATAAACTGTGCACTACCTCAGTTTTAACCCAGCGATTTTACAACGAAGGAAACCCCCTCTCCCCGCGTTTGCTCATAGAATCGAGAATAAACAACGACATATTAGGTCGATACTTGGAATGATGAACACGCCATGAATCCAAGGGTGTTCAGACGAGAAATCCACCAGAATTGCTGGGGCAAAGCCCCAAATTCGAATCGTTGGTTTACTCCCAGTTAATGTGAAGCGATTAAATAAAAGTAAAAAAGGAGGAAATATGTAATATCACGAACAATTTCTTTTTTTGCAATTTTGTTTTCATGATTTCGGAAAGTACATAAACGGAAGACTTATTTCTAGATTTAAAACAAAACAAAGTAGGTAAATAAAAATGTCACCCAATTCTTAAAAACTGGGCCGCTGCAATTAAAAAAAGAAAATCTGATTCAATATAGATTCATATAAAAGCAAAACCAACTGCTAGGGTATTTTTCTCTGAGCCCAGTATCCTTTCTTCTGGATCTGTTTTGAAAGGCAAGGATTTTATTGATGTAAGAGTGCTGAATTGTTCATTTCAAGAACTGATCAGATTTCACAATACAAATTTCTTCAGTGAAATGCTGACAGAATGCTTCAACGTGTTAAAAAGCAACAAGAACATCAGGCTCACTGAAAGAGATGAAGAAAGTCGAGTCGTCCTTACGTATAGGATGATTTACAACAGAGTTGTAGAGTCCTATTTCTGGACAGCACATTACGACCTTTAGTTCCAACAAACCAATTTCAGTCTCTCAAATTACAATTACAGAAATTTCTTCCGAGTCCGCAACGAAAGGGGTAGTAGCATTAGTAGTTTCTCATAATAGTGTTTGTCGTTAGTTTTTTTAATGTACGCAATAAACATTCTCCAAACAATACAGAGTTAGTGACTTGGAATTTCTTTACATCCTTAATGTTAAAGGGAAACTTGCACTTCATATTTTATTTCAGTGTACATCGTCTTTTTGGACATACACTGTGAGTAGCCCCCGAATCGAGCGGAAGATATTTATGAAGTGGAAGATGAGCTATTATCCTTCCAAATAAATTATTCGTTCCGACAAATGCGAAAGTGCTTTTCCAACAATTTCTCGTACAATTTAATATACTTAATGTAGGTGCTTCATCATAATTACCAGATTGGTTCATCCAGAACTATAGAGTTGTCCGAAACGTAATACAATTTTTTTTTCTGAGGATGTCTTAGCCGTGCTGACCACTGTCTCCTGGGAGGCAGCCTTCGTAAGCCCCCACTCCCGTCACGCGCACGCGGGAAATGCGCAGCGAGACGTGCGGAGGTTCCACCGCTGGGCCACGTGCCCTAGATCTCGCGCCACACGAATGTTAATCTATTATCGAAGTGTTACATTTTCTTCTTCTTCTTCTTCTTCTTCCTAACAGTTGGACATGGATAAGGGAATTGGGAAGGTGAGATGTGTTCTTTCGTTTCTTCTTCTTCTTCCTCCATTTTTTCTTCTTCAGTTTGCAGTACGAAGACTGGTTTGACCCACATCGAGGTGTGTTTAGGCAACCTCCGAAGCAACAATGGCATGATTATTTCGGGGAATAATGGTAATGAGGCTGATTGGAATACTTAGATGCAACCCGTAGTACGTTTCCAATGCCTTCCACGGGAAACATTGAAAACAACCATATCTCACCGGTGATTCGAACCAAAAACCTTTGACTTCATAGATCTTCACCTCAGACTGGTTGAGCCATCACGTCGGTTATCACACTATAGAGCCTGTAGATCCTGCTAATCGAGAAAATGTAACGGTATATTTGATATCTACGTGCGCACATTCGATTTTATCAAAAAATAAAACTTTAATTAACTTTTATTTTAAAAATAAAATAAATTGATTATATCTCTCGGTGAAATCCAGGAAACGAGCAAGGAAAATCCTTGTGCTGACAAATGTTATGAACATCTTGAAGCTCTTGAAGGAAAAATTCAAGGGGTGATGGATTTGAGAATGTAATTAAAATGAGATGTTCCAAATATAATTAAGAAAGCAATATATCTACGTCAGTTGTAAGAGACAGCAATCGGCAACAGCGTGAAAGAAACTAGAGGAGAAATGAATTGTAACTTCTTTCTCATATTATCTTGTATTATCAGTTTCACTTTTGTAAAATTATACTCCTTTTCTTCTAACTACATAAAAATTATTATCATTCGATATAACACTACCACTTGCATCTTCCTGTCAATCTTTTCTCGTTACCAGTCCTGTTCACGTATTCAATCAACGTCGTTTCCAATATAGGAAATATTCGAATTTAATATACCCTTCCTCCATTTCTTAATTATTTATACGCAGCATTGTAACGACTAAGAACTAAGAAAGTGTTTCGCCACGTGCTTTATCTGGTAAGGAGTATTATATATGCGTATTGACCGTGGAAAGAAAATAAGAAAAAAATAGGGGGATTGGTTTAAAATGTGGCTTAAGAGAAAACTGTTTCAAGTGAAATAGTCGGATAGTGTAGGAAATAAGGAAGTACTAGTTGATAAATAAAGAAGATAAGAGAGGGAAGAAAAATAGAGGAAACGTTGAGGAGGAAAAGCTCTTGCCTGGGTCATATGNAAGAAGATAAGAGAGGGAAGAAAAATAGAGGAAACGTTGAGGAGGAAAAGCTCTTGCCTGGGTCATATGAACGATGGAACCGCATTCAATGCAGAAAAATTGAACATGCGATTATAGGGAAGGACAAAGAGAAGAGTCCAGACTGTACCTTTTGTACGATATACACACCAAAGATCAAAAACGTAAAGTGAGATGTTAGCAGGGCCAGCATCAGAAGCGGGTCAAATACCGGAAAGGCACCAAAATGACTTGATAAACTTAAAAAAAGCATGTTTCTATTCAGAAATAGTTAGGATTTCTTAAAATATAATTAGTCTAATTAAAATATTTGCTTTAGTGTATAAAAACATTTTGCATTAAAATCATTCAGTATTTTTGGCACAATCAATACGTTGTATCCATAAAAACTCCCAACGCATCACACGAAAACCAGAACAGTCGTTTGAAGTAGTGTTTTCTAAAATATTGTAAGGAATGCCGTTACTAATTATCATCACCAAAAACATGACTTTTTTTAATACAAAGAGAATTTGTCAACCGACTCCTGAAACATTTTAAATATCATCAAAATCATTTAATATTTCCTATAATTCTGTAGGGAAAAAACTGAAAGACATTGAAAAATCCTATTACTTACGAACTTTTTCGTAACTAACAGACGTAAACAGCACTTTCTTCCTAACCTTCAATTTTCCATTGTTATACGAAATTTAAAATTTCCTGCAAGTAAACTCAATAAATGTTCACCACGTTAATCATAGATTGCACTGATGCATACAATTATAACTGCGCTAATGAATACAACTAGTTGTCTATTGAGAATCTGCGTCGTCAAGGCAATACAAGTATCAACATTCAAAACTGACATTTTGAGCTCCATTCTGTGGTAACCTAAACAATACTTTTGAGATCGTCCAGGCATTTGGTTCTGACGACTCTCGTCGCGGAAACCTTTGCAATCAAATACAACTATCATTTTGAGCCCCACCGGTGGCGCAGGTGATAGTGTTGTCGCTTCTCACCAAGAATCGGGTTCGATTCCCGATGGGGCCAGAAAATTTGTAGCTTTTCACATTAATGTCACAGTTCATATAGCTGTGACTACTGAAAAGCCAACCTACCTTCCTCTATCCAGCTCCTCTTAGTATCAATAACTAACCACTTCTACTAACCCCTCCACGTGGGCCAAGTTGTTGGTAAACCCAGCTTACCGGTCCACCTACTAACTATGACCTACCACCCAACTCCTACCTCCTATCGCTCCATGCAGATAAGCTTCAATAGCGCGCTACATTTCCCATTTACAAATACAACAATCACTTTCAATATATATTTTCCTATACTCAAATGCAGCTGGCACACATTGCTGGAGAGACTGGTACACACAGTGCAGTATGCCGAAACACGTATCTTGCGCCGCCAGGGACAAGTTACAGACGATAAAAGAAAATATTTCGCTATTTTATTAACTTAACCGCCATACATGTTCCCCGACCCGTCACACGGAAGAAATCTGAATCATCCTGTGCGCCTCCGCTACTGAATAGGATAAATCCCGTAATACGAGTAAAGTTACCCATAGCGACAGCTGGGACGCTTGCTCACGATGGGCACCGTGCCAGCCTTCCACTGCACTAGATGATCTCACTGGCTCTCCCCTGCACGCTGCGGCACACAAGTGATAAAACTGGATGTACTGGAAATACAGCACCATCCGTCGCTTAAGTGAAATTATCAACATTTTCGTGTATAGAGTTGACTCCCTATACCGACGTGCATCCAGTCTAGACCCGAGGTTAGTTCCAAATTTATCAAAAATTGTTCATAAATGCTATTTTCAGCTATTTGGAATTATGTATATATGATCCTTGCTTCAACGTTCTCGAATTTGAATACAAAAAATTCACAGAAGAAAAAGCAATCATAAATTTTAACCTCACCTCCAGTTTCCAAGTATAGTAAAACTCAGCATATGCTGTTTGAACTCAACATATCAATTTTTCAAAAATTTATTTCATGATAATATATCACAAAAAATTGTCCCCTCCGTGGCTACGGTGTCAGCGTGATCGCTCGTCACCAAGTCACCCCGGGTTCAATTCCCAGGTGGGGCAAGATAAAATTTGTAGCTTTTCATTTCCATGTTTCTGTTTAAATGACTGTGATGTATGCCAACAACCGCAGTTGTACTACTCGGATACAACAATCTAGACGCTTTTCCTATAAACTCCGTAAAATTCACGATGTGTCTAGTAAACTCACACGAAAACTGACCCTTACTGGCACTCGTGGTCCTTAGCTGACCGAAACGGGATACATACATACATACGACAAAAAATTGTTAATAATTAATGACAGCAATTCTTAAGGATACCACGAGCTAATATTGACTTGTATTACATGAGAGTATGATAGAATGTAAGATCAGCCTGATGTGTAATGTGGTAAATAATTTAACTTAATACGCAATTTCGTTCTTAGTTTGTTAGCAGGTTTTAGTTAACTTCTCGAAGAATTTTTTCCAAATTTTTAATCCCATGGTAACTTCTTCTAATTTTATAGATACCGGAATTATATACAGATGATCGTACTCAAAACTTTCACTTACGTAAGAAAGTTCCTATCCTCTTTACACAGCATTATACAACATGGCTATTTCTGATACAAACCTAAGTCAATACCCTCAATGAACATAGTATTATTTTCTTCACTCATTTCTCATAGCACAGGACAATGAACATTGTCTTCCTAAATTTCAGACATTCGCCATAGAGTGTACATGTCAAAGGCCCGGTACTTTTCCCAATATCAAGAAATTCGTCACCCGTGAAGACCCGACACGCTCAATTAGTAACGATAAACGCACCATGGCAACATCTGCGAGCAACCACTTTTAGCAAAGGAGACTTGTATTCAACGTCATGAAAGTAACAAGCACTATTAATCATACAATATTTAAAAACGAGAGTAAAATCGCGACCACAAAAAATCATGTTGTTTCATTTTACTTTCATTCTATTTTTTTAGGCGTAATGGAAAAAGCTTTAATTGTTATGAAGTAAATCCCGAAAGAGATACAAACACGATATAGTGAAAAAAACAATTATATGATGCACATAACATACAGAAATAAATCAATTAGTCAATGTTACACAATACAGATAAACGAATGAGCAATAATAGAATTAAAATAAATTCACATTAAAAAACAAATTTTGGTGGAGAAAACATCCATTGTGGTACATTACGTTGGATTATTGGAGCAAAAAGAGAGAGACTATTACTTAATTGACAAGTACACCAGGAGGCAGCTAACTAATTAAATGTCCCACTCCTTTTTATAAGTCAATTTCTGAAGACTTCGGACTCTTGACAACGGCTACGTCGACTTATCGTACAGCAGAACTTAACTTTTTTCACTGCGCAATAATGATGACTATGTTATGTAAAGAGCAAGGACTATCGCGGAATAAAAAATCTGGTTCCTCTGTTTCTGGACCGAAAAAAAAGCTCCCTGAAGTGTTCAGTGCTCAACCGTACTAAGTAAAGCATTTTAAGTGAATTCCAACTGGGTACAATAATATGATATTTTGGACGATTATCTTTGGACATGACGTCTAGCAAATTCAAGAATGAAGGAGTCCGGGTTCGATTCCCGGCTTGTCGCCATTTTCATTTGACTGACATATCATAAAGAAGCGCTAAACAAATGCTTATATCACACAGATAAGATCTTGGTTAGTGCGTTTCAATCCTGTCCTTTTTGTATGAGCAACTCGGCGTCCGCCAGAGAGAAAAGACTCAAGTATTCGTGTTCGTCGAAGAAATTACTCACAATCACCCGCCATTTACAGATAATGCGATACTTACATAAACGACATGCCAAGAAATACATAATCTTACGTTAAGCATTAAAGTCAATTCAAGCGCATTTCGTCCTTATTTAGATGAAGCCTTACGAAAGCTAAAAAGAACAAGTACATTGTGATGTGTGATTCCTTATACTATTTTATTTTCAGTTCACACAATTGAAATTATATGAAAGAATAAATATACATTCATTTACATTGGGACGATTAAGTATTTTTAATCAAGTTATTCTTCCTTTCCAATTATTCAGAATGTATAAGGAAAGTACTGTAATCGCTCGAAAAAGAAATGACGCAATCTTGTTCAAATCAGTCTGAGCCAAATTAAACTGTTTAAAATGTCATCGTGGTTGATAATTTTAATGTGTGTACCTTCCTTATCTATTAACGAATAAATACATAAACCTATTGTCAAAAAAGCAGTTAAGAACTCCTCATGACCACGTGGAGGACAATAAATTAATTTACTCTCCGGAAGCAAGCAAGGGACCATCCCATCAATTCCGATCAAGGGCCCTAAGGCAGAGGCGGATGCCACATTTCAGCACACTCCTAACAATAAAAATAGTTCCGTACGTGCTATATTATTAACATATTAATGATTTTCTACTTTTATATTTTGATTACAATGAAGGTCGTTACATAAGGATAAAGCATCTATCGAACTACAACGACGTAAATCTGGGACAAAGAAGACGAAATAGAGAGAGAAAGATGTGGAGGCGAGGAGAGGAGACGTGGGCGCTACCGAGGTCATCACGAGCAGTGATTCACCTCGCATCACATGAGCGCAGTTGCCTCAGGTCGCTGAGCCTCGCGAGTGACGAGAATCTTCGAAACGGGCATCAGCCTCTCACATCTGCAAGGATTTATCGTCTACTAGCCTTCGCTCTCATTACAGTATAAATTGCAGAGGGTGTTTAAGGTAGTATGACTACTAGTCGAGCACATAACCATGCAATAATGTTATCAATTCTTGAATTATGATATATTAACTGCGAATCATTAATTATACCGTTTAAATTGAAACAATGTATTTAAAGAACGCTCTGTAGTTCACTAGTTTTGCAACAGTTTACTTTGAATAAATTTCTTCTTTCTTAAATTGTCCTGAAACGTTCGTGCCGATCTTTTTTATTTTAAATTCGTGACACGTATGACAGTTTTTATATTAATTCCATGTGAGCTTACATGGGAATTCATTTCAAAACTGACCCACAAGAGGTTTTATCCATAAGAGCCCGTAAAACTTCAAGAGATGGTTTTATTCAAATGTTCAGCACGGTATAAAATTTTATTACACGTTAAATATTATTCTTTTAATTAAAATAAAATTCAGCACTTCCAAAAATAACTGCCGAGTTGCTCATACTGCCATACAAAAATACCGGACAAAAACAATGGCGATGATACCGAATTATATAAATGTATACAAATAAACACATTTTAAACCATGAAAAGCAAAGTATTAAAATGCATATACATAGTCTCAATATGAAAATACTTCTCATGAAAGATGGCAACATGTGTCTCAGTATATCTCTTCATGAGAAGTTATCGGGATTAGTAATAATTTAATAACGCAAAATCGGCCTCGAGTTTCGCAAATGTTTTTAATTAATACCAAAAAACATCAAATCATACTTGTAACGAAAGTGTCTATACATAAAATACCGCGATATTAATAAGAATGAAGAACGAATGAAAGGAGAGAAAACTTAAAAACTAATTCGTATGTCCTAATCGGAAAATAATCTCAAGCAGCCACATATATGCTTCAGATCCTTGCGCAGTGAATATTATAAATCCTTATCCATTGTTGATGGCATAGGCCATAGAGTGTAAGAACATCAGTCTTACCCATCTTCCCGTTAATAACAAAGAGGATAGTAGATAATCTACATTTTGGGGCGATTTTCTTGACAAATCAACATGTGGATGAGAGTTGTCTGTCATAAAATGCTTCTAGAGCAATAGAATATCCCTCAAATAGTTGCCCGAGGTGTGTCAACCAATTGCCCGCCACTCATTGTCTAGTATAACAGAGGTGTCACAAACACAAAGGAAACGTGTCTATTGGAACCATCATAGCGACACGTCGATTGCGAGGCCAATGCAGAATATAATCGTGAGCAGACCAACGTAGTTCGTCGCAGATCCCCACGGGGATCGGGGTTCCATCAGCACCACGTCAGCGAACAGCACTCAGCAATACACGTGGGCGCTTGGGGAAGGGAAGAGGTTCGAGACACGTTCTATGTGACGTAGGCACGTAGGAGTAGCCAGCAAAAACATTACGGCGACACCAGAGATAAATTTTACGCAGTTCTTTCTTCATCGACGGGGGAGAGGTGAAATGAAAACACATTAAAACTATTAACTTGAAATCGTATAGCGAGATGTTCAAAAATTAACAGTCATACAGAATTTGTATCATAATTTATACTACGACAAATAAGTGAAATAATAGAAAAAGTTGAAAGACAACATTACTCTTATCTAATTTGAAATAATACAAGTTTCAAATTATCACGTTGTTCAAATTTTCGGGGATTGGATAAAATTTCAAATAGACGCCATAAATACCAACGATTAAGTGAAATTTGATATCTCGTAATTAATTTATTTCGATCCTTAAATTACACAACTATTACAGATTTTACAAACCATTTAAAGAATGTGGCGTCTAATGATGCATACATTTCACATACAATTTGTTTTGAGAGATATTCAAGACTTGAACAATAAATCTCACTTGGAAATGTGTATGTGTTTACCTGTATATCATATTGATTCCCTTCCTCATTTTCCAGAAACGAGGAAAACCAATAATTATTATAGCATCGTCACTATATTAAAGTAACCCAATAATCGATATTCGTTTTATCGTTTCGGATGTTTTAGCTTTACGGAAGTTATTAGAATTGGAATAAAATACAGCATTGAAACTAAGTAAAATTGTCTCCCGATGTTCTTATTGGGAACAGGAATCGCAAAATGAATGAACATTGGAAGCACACCTCACCAGAGACATATTCATTACAATCTAGTTTTAGAAATGCGCACCAGAAGTGCGTTGCGTCAATTCGACCCTTTGAGAGCGTATATCCAATACACTACCAAACAAACAAATGTCAGGACAAACAAGTCCTTGATAAAACCACCTCGTGACATTTCCATTCATACGACGCAGCGCTAGGTCAACGAATAAGGACCTCTCGATGAACGCAAGTTCCACAACCAACTATTCAATACTAGGAATATCAGGAACGCCATACATCTGCGCCATATCAATACGCTTAGAACAATGCATGAGTTAGAATTTTCGACCTATGAAGGTCCAACAATGAGTTTGTGTCAATTATTTTAAAATTATCAGTGTTCTGGATAGCAACCCGTCAGAATAGGAAAAATTCATGTGCTTCAGAAAAGAAATATTTACGTAAAATATCTTAACACAAGATAACATTAACATTAGAAGATTCTGGGAAGAATTTCATCCATTATAATCCATTATGATGAAAATAATAACATCCATAATTATTACATTAGAACAAATAAATTTAGTACTACCTATTATGAATAAATTTTGTATTAAAATGACATTTATATATTTGATTCTGTTAGTGCACATTTGGAATATATTTTAAATATTCAAATTTTTTTAAATAATTTTTTTTTCCTCACAGCAGACCTATATACAGGTATTTATTTACCTCTATAGGATTAATGTTAAGGCGTACTTTAATTACTTTGTAATTTGTATGCAATACATTACTGTGTTAATAAATAAAAATATAGCGCACTCACATAANTATATATATATATATATATAAATAAATATTTATTCTGATAGTACACATCTGGAATGTATTTAAGATATTCATAACTTTCTTCTTTCTTTAGTTTGTTAGTTTATAATGTGTCTTTTTTCCTCACACCAGACCTATGCACAGGTATTCATTTACCTCCACAGGATTAATGTTGTGGCGTACTTCAATTACTTCGTAATTTGTATGTAACGCATAATAAATAAATAAATAAAAATAAAATGTTACACACAAGTTCTTCATAAGTTTTCTTCTGATTATTTACTTTTGAAATAAGTGAGGACTATCACACTGGAACACATGGGTATCAATGCAAAAACATTTATATTGTAAAATAAAGGAAGCACATAAAGCAGCGACGAGTTTAAAATAAACTACTGCATAAAATGAACGACAAAATCTATTAGTGTTAACACTCAAGAAAAGCGTCTCCGTGTGCCAAACATGCATAGCAATCGAAAGGAAGACAAACTCATGCGTTCACTCGCGGACTTGAAGTATGCGGGCAGAGATAACAGAAATCTGGCAACACAGGGCGCCAGTATACGAGTGGCACTTTGGATTTTACCTCTGGAGATAATGTCCAAGAACTATTGAATTCCATTATGGAATATTTGCTCCGGTAAACTTGAATATAGTATTCTTTCGGTTAATATACCTCGGGACAACCGTTCAAGAATTGTCCAGAACCTACCTTTTTATCTAGAAACTTCAGAAAATATTTAGATAACCCCAGAATAGGTATTTACGGATTGTCTTCTATTGGAAATAAATTTTCAGTGAGAAACAGAGATATTACATTCGGTAATTTTCTAAATATGTCGGAGTCCTCTACGATGAAACTATTGAAAAAGACATTCTTTAGTATAATTAAATTTTAGCTTAAACTGGTTTAATTTCCTTGAATAAAATTTTTCCATACTTTTGTTTTTAGTTTTTTAATTTTGGCTTTATTTCATGAATCATGAAATGAACTTTCTTTGCTATTTTTCGTATACCAAAACGATATTTTAGCGTGTCTCTACTGCAGTTAGTAAATTGTAAGGAAAAATTAAGACTAACCTCTAGTTTTAGTTTTATACGTTGATTTTTTTCTTGTAATGGACAAAGTCCGTTTGTGTGTAAATCAATAAATTTCCCTACAAGGAAAAATAAATTCTCAAATAGAGGGAACGCCTAGGCGCGGCAGTGTCATTAATACAATTGTTATAATTAAACTCGGATTCTGAGTTATTTTTATATTTACAATTTACTATTTATTTTAAAATTCGCAATACTTTCGAAATAATTTAAAAACACGACAACAGTATCTGTTAAATATCATTTTTGTATTATATTAAATATAAATTTCTTGGTATTTTGTAAATATTATAACACGTAGCTAACTTATTTTATTTTTAGGAGGTGCATGATATGATTTTGCCTTGAAACGCAGAAATGATAAATCCATTGCCATCTAAGGACTCCACAATATAAAAAAAAGTATATTTCGGTTTACACTTACAAACGAGCCTAAATCATTTTGATTTTATACCCTACTCAGAATTTAAAATAGGTATTCATAAACAAATGCTGAACAAAAAAATAATAAAAATATTATTAAATTTAATCAATTAAAATTATCATTCTCCATTGTTATGAAATAACATACTTTCGCTTTTTCAGGCATTATTCATGTAATATTCCTATGATCCTACTCCTATTATGAATTAATAACGATCATACTAAACTACTCAATTTACGCTTGGAATTCGATTCACAAAACTTTACTTCCCCGTATTACGTAAAGTAGCTGCACCACAAAGGACTGATATCGGTGAGTCGTGTTCAGGAATAAATACAAGGAATGCAAGAGCAAAATTTCGAGGAATAGAGGAAAGATAATACACCTAGCAAATGAAAGGAAAGGTCCGCATTCCTGCAATGTCACAGGGGAACTGTCGATAGGCAGGCTAACAGTAAAGCATCGGGACTCGCACTAACGGAGCGAAACCAAGAATCCTCCTCAAATGTAAAATCAATATTTACACTTCGCATTCTACGCACGTAATAATTTTGAAAACAGAAATTGCAATTTTCTGAGAGTTGTTTGTAACATCATGTACGCTAAGTGCCGGTCTATATTCTACAAAGGACAAGTATTAAAATATACACGGCAACAGCAAGGGAAGCGTGTTTTTTCTGCACGAAACATGCGGGACTCGATCGGGCGATTCCGAACGAAATATGCTTCGCAGAGTCCATTAGCATTACTCTCAGTACCAAGCAGTTGTACGGCTAAGAACAATAGATCCTACAACCCTCCCACTTAAAGGGCTTCACCACTTCCTTCGCTATTTCAGGTGCTACTGAAGTACGACCAAGTAGATACAACCACTTCAACTAAACCACAAAATTTTCCCTACATAATTTGGGTCAATTTGAACAAGAAAGATCTGTTCCAGTGTATATTGTCTAAACTGTCTTGTACAGAAAAAAAATTAGAAAAATATTATTTCAACCAAAACAAAAATTTTCATATTACAGCAAAGTTGAGGTAAGACACATGTCACGTTTTATCAGTAGGGAGTTCACTACTACACAAAGAATGTTCGAGTTCTACCATAATTTATGGTTCTTCACATGAAGATGGTGTCCCTAGATATGAGTACGAGCTTTCAGGTATGCGTTCTGTGTACCACACTAAATTTAAGAACTTTTATTGATAAGAAAATTTAATACTCGACCAAATTGAAAGAAAAATATATTACTGAATTGATTTTTTCAAAATACAAGCGAGAAAACGAGAATAAGAACGAAAACATCATTGCCACTCAGTGAATAAGCCTATACATGCATCATTTGGTCAAGAACGATTTTCCTGTCCTACATAATGTGCTCCGTGGAATTGTAACTTGTGTTTATTCAAGAATACAAATAACCTTTAAAGAATGAAATTGAAGTCCTCAGGTTATAGGGAGAGAACGTCATCGTTGCAACAGTGATCAGAAAACTAATTTGTCCTTCGCAGAAAAAGTTAAGTAACACTATTTTGGGAAGAGGAGGAGGAGAATGATACAGTATAAAGAGCAAAAGTTCATTATGAATGATGATTATTAACACTAACAATATGTTCTAAAATATATGGCATTAACATGAAAATACAAAGGGATTTGTTTTAATTTGCACCTTAATGAAACTCGTAAAACTGACTTTGAGGGAGTCGTATGATGAAAATAAGATCATGCCAGACGTCGTTGTACCTACATCTTATCTTCTTTCCATTGCTGTTTCTAGTGGCCTCCTACATTACAAAAAGAAGCGAATAAGGGAGGACATTACCAAGGAAAACAATGGATAAGAGAACAACGTTAAAAGTTATCGATGAATAACGTAAAATATATTGGAAGTGCGTATTATGACAATACCTAAGGTACGAAGAATGTCTGCACTAAGGGAAGAATAAGAAATTAATTGTATCTTCAATGAAATTTATAAAGTAAAAACCAGGTAGGCTAACAACCAAACATTACGATAACATCATATTCAACAATCATAACAGAAATGAATTTACAATACAAAATACACCATAATTTTAGTTTTCCACTACTTTCAACGTGGTCATTAAACGGAAAAATGTTTAAACACTTTTTCTCTGCTTTTCTTACCACACCAATATACGAATGCGTTCCCCATCTGTTACGACCTATCAGTTCGTTTTAATTGCATTGAGTACCGCGCACATTCTATTGGCGACGTCCTGGAATATATTGTATCTAGCTCTTGTTGATATTCTGGGTCGTTTTCCAGCAGTCTTACCCCTTCTTTCTGCAGTCCCAAAATTCAGTCTCGTATTTCTTTATTGTAGAGGTCGCAGTTCCGTAACATGTGATTTCCCTCTTTCAGTACTTTCCATACGGAAAAAAATAAGTTGGATAGCTCAGCCTAAAGTTAGCTGTGATAACTCAAGCGTTGACTATCTGACGGACAGACAGCACAATTAGCTGCCATAGCTTACTCTGTTGCTGTCCTAAAAGAGTTTTCATCTAAACGAGACCAATTTTCTATCACTGCGGAAGCTAATGCTGTTTTGTCTGGGAGGAAGAAAGTTACATCAACAGCTGTAGCTTATAAGTTTTGCGCGTAACAGCTCAGCCCCGCTCAAAAATCTTACATAGTTACAAGAACTGATGTTTGTTTCTCGCCGCCGATCTCGTTCGTAGTTGCCGCTAAATGACACTCGGCTGCGCTGCCTTCTATGTATTCGGTTCGTTGACTTATGACTAAGGCAGCGCAGCCTAAACAACTGTTTTACGGCATCAAATCGACGATGGCTTTCCCGAGTATGAATAGTTGTTTACTTGAACAAAATGATTCATTACAACGACTAACCGACGCCATTCAGTCGTTGCGTAGCCCGAAACTTGAAGTCTAGACAACGAAAATCTACGGTGTTTTCTCGACGTAAAGCAGTCGTACATTGATATTTTGAATTTCTAAAGGTTAATGTTGGCGAATACATAAATATTTCAAATAAAGATCTTTTCAAATGTATTAATCTTATAAGAATAAATTTAAAGTATATTCAAAATAAAGAAACGTTTGGATACATAAAAACTATTTTCTTGGTATTTTCCAAGATTTATTTTTCAGGATTTTAGAGATGATTACTATTTTAAGTATTTGCTATACATAGTTCCAATACTATGTTGCAAACTCTTAGTCAGTGTAACGCAAGTTAATATAACATCATACTTCAGTAGGTTCGCGCCTTCAGAGGGAAAGGACAGTGGATCGAATACTGGCGCTCTCGGATACCTCAAGACGGACGTTGAAAAAAAGAACGTTTGCTGTGCACATGTGATTAAACAAGGTAAGACCATGGAGTTGTAATAAAAATGTATATCGTCAAGAAAGTCGTACAGAGAAGAAAGCATGCAGATGAGTCGACGTCGACTCATGTCGAATCAATATTACATGCTTACTGGTTGGCACCATCGTCTACTATAGGTTCCCTATTCTTTTCTCGTAGATTAGCTACTTAAGCTGTAAGAGTTAATGGTGTACGCTGTGGTACAGAAGGATGAAAATTCACGTCAAAGCGGACGGATGTTAGCTCTGCGAGCTCAAGTGTTGCCTGTCCGGCTGGCAGTCNAAAAACTCGAAAAAATAAAATAATTAGAAAGATTAAACTGAAAAACAGAGAGAGCTCATTCACAACCGCAGCTAACGCCAGGAGCAGGCTAGCCAATCCAATACATTAGCTATATTTTTTTTTCTGTACAGTAGATGTATTATTTCTTGTCAGTCATTCGTATCTTGATAAAGTATGTGGAATAATTTCCGGGTCAGTCGTCATCTCCATCATTTCCCGCCGTGGGCTGAACCACATTCTATTACTAAAAGCATATGTCACATCCAGAATGTCCCGTCGTACTCCATCGTATTTGCCACACGTACATCAATGCTCTCGTTAATTTTCCTCTAGCTCCTTTCTAGTTATTTTCTTGTCGTAAATTTGTATTTCTCCTGCTTTCCTTAGCCAATAACCTAACCTCATCTTAAAAGTCTATAGGCATCACTGCTAAAAGAACCTTTGCACAGGCTGATACGACTGAATTATAGCACTCGCTAAGCCGAATAAGCATCTCCGTTATGTGGAATACAAATGTCTTTGCGCGTGCAATTTAGTGAGTTCTCCACCCTCCTACATGCCGCATAACTTATCGGCCTGCTACCTCCTTTGTATAATTTCAATAACGCTTGTTGCAGAAGAATTTTAATACTTTACCCCACACGTGGTAAAGAAAATACAGATCGCCCAGCACTTCTAAACTTCAATACCTGTCACCGTATTCACCCATAGCCCACTCGGCGTTTCATCTCAGGGCAATCACTCGCTTCGCCAGAGCCGTCCGTCCAGCTGGCTCCAAGTAGGCCACAGAACCCGCTCGTTCGTTCGCTCGCAAGGCCGTATAAGGGCTTTCCTCTCGTCTCCTTTGACGACCTACATGGCGACAGCTGCGCCTAACACGCACCGTCCAACCCTTCCGCGGGCGCCGGCCCTCTCGCGCTCATCATAGACCCTTCGCGCCCAAGGAAACGGGCGTGCCCTGAGGGTAGCGGCGCCCCAGGATCACCTCTGCTGAATCGGGACTCGACCGGGAGCGCCATGTGCGCAGGTCAACGGTCGGACTGATGTCATTAGTTGCGTATCGCAGGATCAAGGAGGCGACTCAGTCGGGGAGGAAACGAATAAGGCGAGAGAGGGGAGAGAAAGAAAATGCGAGACGCGTAGCAATTGATGCTACACAGAAAACATGCGTAAAAGCCTCCATGGACAAACGGCGCAGAAACTTCGCATTTGATATAATTCATAAAGAAGTTAATTTTAATTAATCAAAAATATACTCAAGGAAGTGAAGATTTATTCATACAAGTAAATCAAGGAATATCCCATCTTTTTCAAGACTCAAAAATTTCATCTTCAGTTACACCCTTCCCCTTAAGAGATCGCGTATTCACTGCGCCATATCCGAGAGATGTTAGGGAGTATTAAAACAAACATTAATAAACTAAATATTTCATAATAGTTTCTTAAGTTTCTCATATGACCCTTTCCAAGAGTCTTCCAAGCAGCACAACTATCATCAAACAAGATATTTCTTACAGAAATAGATTTATTGAACAACTAATGCGATAAACCAGTCAGTAAGTGTACCAATCCAGTCTTAACGCAAGGTGACAGGGCCTCCATCTCACACCCTAAACGAGTCGTGAGACCTCGAATTCGTCAACATAAATAATTACTAGCTTCAAAAAGTTAATTTCAGAGATTTATAATTACAGACTGTTCAATAACAGTAAAGAAAAAACTATTTAAAAAAAAAACACTTTTACATAACGTACTTAAACGAAAATAACATCTCATAACCTTCGAGTATTTCTAAGAGCATCATGGCTCCTCAAAAACAAAAATAAATACTTCGGAGAATATTTATGTAGATAATGAGGTTATCGAAAAGTTAAAAAACGATTACTACTTACGAGATTATTCAACGAGAATTCGAAGAAATAACTATTACGAAAAAAAAAAAATGAAATCACGAACTATCATATTTGAATGCGTATCAAGTTTTTATACGTCTGCAGGACGTGAAACAGTCTGCAGGACGTGTTTCAAGAAGAATATCAGTATATTCAATTAATACAGAAATAGATATTTGAAAGCATTCGAATGAAATAGTGCGCACTCTCCCATATTGCACATATCGTTTTCCTTCAATTTCAACATGAAAATCTTATTCGCCCTCTAATACTGATTTACCTCAACGTCTTCCACGTCTTCATCCATAAAGGAGCGAGCAGAAAACGTATTATTCGTCATAACGTACACCCCAAATATTAGGTTGAAAGAATACGGTTGCAGTCCTATTACATGTTGAAGGAATACTTGTCATTAGCATACAGATTTAAAAGCTTCATAGCTTTTCAGAAGATTTTTGTAAAGGTACTTCGTTCTTCACGAGAAACTCTCGTAAGTTTTCTTGTACGAAAAAATTAGCAAGAAGAGACGTGACAAATTATGAAGTACTGAACAAAAAGTTTGAATGATACTGGTCAAATCGTTGTCTGAATAAACCCGAAAATTAGTATCTCCGTAAAAATTAAATAATAAAGTTTTAAGTATTTTTAAATTATTAATAGAATTTGTTATTGAATGGTGGGATATAATAAAAATGAAGAAAACATAACAGTATTTTGCTCTAAATTCCATAGTGAAAAAATGAGGTAATTCAATAGTAAAAAAAGAATTTTTCTTTCACAATTAAGACAGTTTCTATATTATGTATACTACGGAGTAAATAAAACAAACTACTAATATACAAAGTTAGTTTTTTTCAAAACCACAACATAAGACGTATCCCACAGCCGGAAGTAAGAGTACACAAAGCGAATTGGTGCACCAGGAAAGGCAGAACAGCATTCTCGAGCTCACTTTACGCGCCGACACAACTTGAGAGCATTCTCCGACTGTCTCTAAGGAAACACGTACACTCCTTTATACAATTTACACTATCCTCATACCTTTTACATTGGAAACTATCTCTGAGGGGCGAGTCGCAAAGAAGATTAAAGTGTCTACTACTTGTCAACGATTCTGAAAATACATTTCCTTCTTCACCGCTCGAAAATTTACCAACATTTTCTACCATTCTATACGACACGAATACGAGAAATAATTCAATAGCAACAGTTTTATAAACACAGAGTTATTATTTTCCAGCATTTCCACAACAAAAAAGTTGAAATTAAAGTAAAGGAGTAAAAACTTTCCAAGAATTGTTTTAGAATATTATTGAATTAGAGACAATCGTTTACGGCTAAAACTAATACTCTTAATGAAGAAATCTGTAAGAAAATGTAACACCATGAAATGAAAGATTAATAAATAAAATGTTTCGAATTATCACAAATAAATCGTAGTTATACATGATGATTTTACTCAATTTGTTGCCGGTATAATAAAATTAGTAATCATTATGTAACTACACTTTCTATAAACTATTTCACCCTCTTCGTGTCTTACGTGTCTAAATTTACTTTGTTTTTCTATTTTCCAACATTTACGCCAACTTCGATGAGCTTGTTTCATAGTAACATTAACCTACACCATTTATCAGTACATCTTCTAGCGTGCACAGTGCCCTTTAAGGAAGCATTACTACGTAATTTCTCACGAGTAAGCGGCACAATACTTCGAGACCTGTTTAGTTCAAGGAGACTCGGAGTGCAGAAGACACGTACAACGAACATTGTAGTGTTGAAGAGTTGATGAAAGCAGTAGAACTTACGACAGAAGAAAACGTGCGGCTTATACAAAATCTTTTCAACACGGTGTTTAATTTAAATACAAAATAATTTAAACTCGATACATGGAAGAGGAGGATCACCCAGTTTCCTCGAGTGAATACAAGTATGGATATTATCATTCGATAATATTTGTAGTAGTCTATTAGGATGTGATAGAAAAAATAATTTGTAAGAAAATAAATGACCTAACGATCACAGAGTACTAGAATTCGGAACTGAAAGCATTATCTATACGTAGAATGCACAAGAGGTTGCCGATACACATAAAATTAACTATTGTTTACCATATAAATATTTTATATTATTGGAAGACTGTTGGAATATTGTTCAGGAAAATATATCCTCAAAGCGATCCCAGTCTACATGGACCTTCTCTTTAAAAAATAAAATAAACACATGCGTGTTCATGAGGTTCATGTTAGTAATACGAGTATTAAAACCATTGACTTTGTATCTTGAAAGCTTACTAAAAATTTGATTTGAAAGATTGCAGAGACCTTCCGGAGAAAATGTTTAGCAGGCTCAAATAAATACTTTTTTTTTTCGTTTATTCTGATTGAAATGCAAGTACTACGAAGTCACAGGGCCAATTGGTTCTAGAGGCATTATGGTACACTCGAAAACTACAACCATCGGACATCTATTCTTTCGTCGAAGAATTTTCTGAATGAGACTATAGGAAACAAACTTAACTTAATAAATTGTACTCGTAATTTTTTCTGTCTTATATGTAGGAAATCCGAGGTAAAATTACTTCGGATAGGATATGATTCTGTTCTGATAAAGCTTGAGTTAAAAGGAACTTTGAAGGAAATATTTTCTGTCACACGTGCATAAAAATTGGCCCTCAACGCGCAAAGTTGAGTCCTAGTCATACACTCTGATGATATATTATAATCTTTGTTTGCTAAATATGTTTCGGGTCTTTAATTAGATAGTGAACTATAAACTTACTACCTCATAAATTTCTTTTAACTCAGCGCCGTAAAATATTAACATTTTGAAATGAGTAGCAACTATCCACCAAAATATGAGCCATCAGTTTTTGTCAGAGAGAGAACATTTCTCAAAATAACTGAAGTTACTACACTATAATTCTACGTCAAAAGCAACCAACAACAGATCAGCTGTTGGTGATGTCGCCATTGTGACATAGCTCTGGTAAAGTCTGTTTGGCAAGTCCCCAAGTCCATTGACCCTATTTCCATAAGAAACAAATTGGTCAGCTGGTTACATTGCGCAATCTATTTAGTTAGATCACCAGAGGTCAGGAGTATCAATATTTTTTGATTTCAGGATTTCTCCACACGCTTCCACTGAATGTTCTATCCCAATGTAATCTAGTTTGCGGCACTTATTTAAAGACACAAAAATGGTGATGTAAAAAGAAAACTAAACAACAGTTCAAAGAGAATAAACGAAACTCGACAATGTACAACGATATATATGATTATATTACGCTCTTATCAAAAGACTTTGAAAACATTATCATGTGGTGAGTCTGCACACCTGGACACACACCTACCAGTTAAGATGTTTACACTGGGATAATAAAAATAAGGTTTAATTTGATGAGAGCGGTTTCCTATTGCTTTCTATAGACAATATATGAAAGTATACAACATGACTAAACTGGGATTTACAACCATAACCTAAAAGTGATCATATACATGATAAAACTTATCTGACAAACGTGGTTTGATGAGGGACTATACATAGCAAAATAAAAGCCGAGAGTAGGATGCCTAGAATTTCGTACAAATGATACTGCAAACAGGTATACATTCCTTTCACTCTCGTAACATTTAATCGGATCCACAAGAACAATATTAACATGATTTATTAATATGAACATAGCATTGCAAATACAAAAATATTGGAAGACCTCTTAGCGTTTTCAATTTTCATTATTCTTTCATGGACACAGCTTGCATTTTCATAAACGTAAAATGCATTAGGAAAACGCTTTATCATTACAGTCATTAATGTTACGCCAGACGCTCTAATACAGCACTAAACTCGTTAATTCGCTCTCTGGAGGACTTGAGTTAGGTCGTGCTTTTAACATGTTTCGTGATACAGATAAACTGTACAAAAGCAATATCTTCTTCACAAATCAAGAATTTTAGTTGCTGTGACGCAGAGCTTACTACGTATAATACAGACCTCTAAAACTCTTTAAAAAATAAATAGATACTACCTACCAAAGTGAAACGCGATTTCATATTCTAGAAAACTACTACATAAATTAAAACTATCTTCAAACCCAAAGTGCTACAATAATTGCTCGCGACAAGAGCCCCGTAACATGGTTCAACAGTTTTGGCAAAACAATCAATTGAATATATATTCGAGACTTGAAATAACGAGAGAATATTAACATTTTCTATCAAATCAGTGATTTCCCAATGAATCAGTCACAAATTTTAAAAGTAATATATGTAGATGGTATTTCAAGTTCATTTCGTCCGGCATCATTAACTTAGAAAGAAAACACGTCCCATCATAAAATGGAAAATAATTTTATTTTCAGCGTTTTAGCTATATTGCCAGTAATACTGTCAATAAAGAACTAAATCTTACCACAAATATTCGCTATGCGCGGTGCATCATTGTAGAGATCACTACGGACAGGTTCTCCTCATTTGCCTTACAAGTAATCTGTACAACATCTTATCTTTTCACCATTCATCCACTATGAAGCTGCATAGTAAGACACATCCGAGACAAAAATTATAATAACACACAAATGTTAAGCATTTCTCATATTTCGAAAGACTTTAAGACACTTTACCTGAAGGTTTAGAGACGTACTTTTGAATTTGGCGTATTTATAAACAAATTATTGAATTTTATTAGTACATTTTACACATTTTTAGGGAATTAATTGAGTTGCAACTCCTCAATTACATCGACACAAACCTATATGATGTGTCTTAATTCGAAAAACATGTAACTCCAACAAATTAGCTAATCATGTATCCTTACATCTCGCACATTATTAGAATTCCGTATAATCAGAAGCAAGTTCAACGTGCGCTCAAGAGGTTTGTTCTAATAAGTACTTACGAATATATCAAAAATAATACTTTATTTATTCTCTCCCCAAAACTGAAGAATTTTTGTGAAGTCTATACATTAGCCTTTATGATGTTGAGAGAATCAGAATGAGTCTAGAGAGTGTGGCCGATGCGTTTCCAGGTTTCCGACATTTTTCATCACGTTGGAGTGAATGCAATTAATTTCTACGTATATTTCAAAAAATTTGTGTCATAATACGTTTCCATGTATTTTCAACTCAAGCAACATGTAATTAATTAATGTCTTTAGAAAGAGAGTCTTCATATGTATATTTGAATAACGAATCAATTTGACGGTAAAATGGCGGCATTCAGTGAATGGCCACACACTTAACATACTCACTCTGGAGAGAATAGTATGGAGGTGCCATCCAATCAGCTTTGAAGCAAAACTGATAGAATGCGCAATTCGGAAATATACTTATGATGTGAAATTCCATGTAAGTGAAACTATCGGTAATGTTGCGTGGGATTTCCGAGGTTGAGGTGCACGTGAAGATGCGGCTTACGCGCTCTCGTGGCTTCGTTCATCAACAATACCAATCACATGTACGCAAGAAACCAAAGAAACGAGAATGGATCAGAAAAAAAACAGGAATCGTCGATAGAGGTTGACATTGAACATCCGAGCGAATAAAAGCAAAAGGGGAAAAAAGCTCCCTATCTTTAGGACACCACGAAAAAATTAAAACTCCGACTAGCATAACTTTGCTCCAATACTAGAAATCTTGTAAACGAACACGTGCATCATCAGTGGGCTAGTTTAGAGCAACGGGGAACCAATACTTCTTATACTTATTCGCTCAGGAGGCTATGAGCTTTCCGGTACTGAGAATGTCTTATCTCAGTTGGAGGTTTTAAAAGCAATCAGTACTTCCACGCAACTGGCAGTTCAATTTCTAGTCAATTATTCCAATTGATTATTCCGGCTTCAAATTAGCTGATATGTTTCTTTCTACCAGGAATTCTAGAGTAGAGATAAAACTACTCCGCATTAAGCTAATGGTGTATCAAAGGTCTATACTTTCTCTCCCTTCCCGCATTTATCCAAGTGATAGGAAATATTGGCATTCCAGTGAAGTGACATCCAGATGCAAGTTAGTATTACGGTAATAAAACAGATCTTGGACACGACATCTACCACAACGTCGTTCGTAATACCAAGGAATATCAACGACAGCTAATTTATATTTACGAAAATTCTAACTTGGAGTTACTGTAAGAACACGAAAGTAAAACAAAGAAACACGCACTGTAATAGACAATTCGTTCTTTATAATTTTGGAAACAATTCGTAGGGAATATTTCAAGCACTGCATTGGCACAAGCAATTCAAATTTAATTTATCTTTAAATCTATCGGGTACGAGCACATCAGATAATATTCTTTCTTCCCCATTCTACCATTTCTTTAAGTTTGCAACAAATTGAGAGGAAAAAGTACGTGAGGACTTAAGTGTCGCAACTAATTCGCTAGATTAGTCGCTTGAACAGAAAAACTACCATACATTCTCAATTTATAAACCAGTAATAAAGCTTAATTATATATTTTAATATACGACAACATATCATTTCTAAATATCTGATACCATGAACTCGCCTCGAAGACTCAGTTCCAACCGTAGGTCGCATTCAGCGACGTGACTCTTTTTCTCATTAGTTGTAATTTGAAAGTGTGGCACGGCCATTAAACTCGCAAACGACTACATCAGGGCGAAAGCCTTACGAAAGATCGAACGTTTATAATAATATTGTTTTTCGAAACGATACATTTAATTCTGTGATTAAAGCGGCCCCTTATTCTGTGATTAAAGCGGCCATTGTGTCTTAAAAGAAAAAGATTCCATCTGTGTAAGGAAGGCGAGTTCTCAGCGCAGTCGCGCGAGCATTCTTGTGAAACAGGAACCTCGGGCGCCTTCGCACAACGGTCACTTACACGTCCCGTTCATTAACCACGTCAACTCGAGTGCGACCCAATGCTAACAGCTCGCAAATACGAAGCTCGGAAACAAGATTATATAGGCCCCAGCGAACTAAACGGACAGCACAGAAGGCAGTGGCAATCACAAAGACAATGCAGGACGTGAATGCAGCACGCTTTGGCTCAAGTATGTTCTGGCGGTTAGAATGCACGAATGAGAAACAATTTTTATATTGTACACAAAGAACAAACATCATTCAACGATTTCCGGACTGCAGTTGTCCAAACCTTTACGGTTACAACCAATATTTACCATGAAACTTAGAAGCGTAGCACTCAATTACTAATACATTCCTAGATCTTAACATATAAGGAAAAATGGAAGCAACAATACGAAAGTTAATCTTGAAAAATAATAAGAAAAAGAATTGTTTTTAAACTGAACATGGTGTATGACAAAAATTATACTGAGGTAAACATACAGAGTAAATTTTATTCCGGAACGCAACGAATCAACAATAGACAATGTGGAAAGCGGGAAGCTAACAAGAAAACTTATTTACAACCATGCATCCTTTCAGTGTTTACCACAAGAAACAACTCCATGGACGCAAGTGTCTGGATCATACTTCGAACAAAAGCATGATGTCAATTTACATTCACGTAAAACAGGAAAAATCCGAGAGCGCAAAGACGCAGGCAATCATTATGCAGAAAATTTATAGACACACAAATTAATTACACGGAAACCATCCCTCTAATAGCCAAACAATTATTTTAAAGAATTAATTTTCTCGAAGTGCAGTTCTTAAAAAAAAACAAAAAACAATTAGTAAAATCTATTTATCTGAAGCGCTCTTCGAAAAATTGACGAAGTTACAGCAATAATACATCCACAATGCCTTACTGTCATGGAGTTCCTCCAAAAATTGCAATAAATATCGTACGATAAGAGTGCATACTGACTCCAGTTTCTCCTCTAAACAGGAATGTGGCAAGCGGGGTCTATGATGAAATCCTGAAGAACGCATAAAGGATAGACGTGACAGCTTAGGATAAATAGGCAATTATTTCTCTCACGCTTCATCCCATTTCGTGTTCGTACGGTGGAATAAAAAGCAATACGTTCGAGGGAGTACATTAAATCTGTTCCCGAACAAACTACAATGCACCCGACGCCAAGTCCGCGACCTTCACAATGTAACAACTACGCTTCATTCAACGAGCGCAATCATCCAGCCTCCCAAACAAAGAAGTGACAGCACGGCGCGAATACTGACGAAGCACGTGGACGCAGTTGGCAACAACGATCCGCAAGCGGTCGGTGTGTGCGTGTGTGTGTGTGTGTGTGCCGTCCACGCTCTCTGTGGACGCAAGGTCGACCAGCGAAACAGCTGAGTACGCCTCCTGCTGAGCGCCCGCCCCTCAACCAGACGGATCAGCGGTACACGCACCTGCTCAACTATCCACGGGAGCGCGAGACTACGTACGATGGCGCACCTCGCATGGTCAGGAGAGAACTCACTTGAATGGCTCATGCTCCCGCGTAACGCACATACCAATAACATTAGTGCATATTTTGCTTTAGTAAAATAACACCGTTAATGAATTTCTTATTATGACTAATTAGATAAATAATGAAAATGATAAATTATAACAAGGAACACAACAAAAGAATAATTGAACATGATGTTAAACAAAAACAAAATGTTTACAAAAAACTACAGAAACTACACGTTATAATATTGTATTGTATATACCAGATAGCATTTCAGTGTCTGTGCGTAAATTCAAACTTCTGTGTGTATATTTATAAGTATTATTTCTGATATACAACGTTTGAAATAACTTCTTTGTCCATAATTAATGTATTTTCCCAATCCATCAAGTGATCATTATTAATGCAATGTGAGCTAACTACACTTTGTTCAACTTATTTTAAATTTTGTTTGCGCTTCTTGATTCTAATTTTTAATCTTGTCTTTGTTTGACCAAAGTAGCTAGCATTACAATCTTTGCATTTTATGCTCTCATTGCATTTTATGTCTATCATTATTTATTTAATTACATTATATAATTGACGTTAATTCAAGTATGTAGAACTAGTTAGATAGGTTAAATGGCATTTCGACAACTAAGACCAATGACGCACATTTTAAAATGAGACACTATAAGTGATAAGATATTTGAAGAAAGAAAGTAATAATATTCATTCATAAACACCTAAGTCACATCCATAAATAAGAAGCGAACTACACAGTTATATTTATAACACCACTTATTCTCCTGACAAAAAAAATCTACTAGGTCATCCCCCAGGGGACTTACATTTAGTAAGTACGTGTTAGACAAACACGGGGCCCCGAGCTGGGTCTGGCATTACTTCCACTTATTTGTGCGAGGCTCCTTCCTTTCTCTTTCCTGAGTTTTCTTGGTCATCTCATGTTCTTTTCCATCCCGACGCTATTAGGGCTACGGTATCTTTCATTTTTCGCATTTTTTTGTAATGTTTTGAGATACCGTAATCCAGGAGGGTTTTTGTTGAGACATTCGGAGGGTCCCGCGCGCGCGGGGGAGGATAATGTTGGCTCTCCTTAGTGTGTGGCTGCATTTTCCCTACCTGTACAGCATTTTAGGGCTCTAATGACCTCGATGTCGACGAGCCGCAAAGCCCTCCAAAAAAAGTTACTAAGTCATAGGGACCAGCATTATGACGTTGTCACTCCTATTTTCTTGAGCTGAATGAAAACTATGAAGAAGTCATTCTGTAATTTGCATCCCGATTAAATGAACTCAAAACCGACAAAATTGAAGTCGAACTAATAATAGACAAAAACATAATGCAAATTACCATGTACGCAATTTTCAATCACAACACTATTTGGTTCCGTTGCATCTCAAAACAGTACACGAACCTTGTGTACTTTCCGAATTGTTCCCAGATTATGTAGAAAGCCTTCGTAGTCACTGTTCATTTGAAGTTCTCAATCCAACGAAGTACTCTAAGAATAATTGATGGACGTAAAGAACGTTGGAAAGCGCTCAACATCTTAGAATGGTGACAAAAATTACCCTAGTGAAATATCAAAAATATTGATAGTATAACCATAGCCCGTCCCTGAACATACTAGTACTTAATGCGCCCAGAAGAATGATCAATTTAATGCAAGAAAGGGTCATAGTATTTTCAATTAATGAAGCTTTGCACGTCAAGAAACAATATGAAAATAGTTCAAGTTATTTACAATGTGGATCAACAGCATACAAACTAAACACACATTCGTCCGAGCACGAACTCAAGAGGAGGGAGGGGTGAACCTGATTCATACAACGCAAGAACTTTTCCACAAATAGGAGAGCAACGGAAATAATATTAAAATTTTAAAAAATAGTTCATTTCTAATTAACAGTTCAGTTTCCGAGGAAGGTTCGTCGAAATTTATAACCAGAAGAGACATTAACCTAGAATTAACACCTACGTCATCAACCACTAAAAGGACTTCGAAATCAAAACAAGAATTTTATTTTATCAGATAAATTTATTTTAGAACTTGAGAACAGTAAAACTGCAGCGTTCTTAAAAAATGGATACTCTAGAAATTAATTCACCATCGCAAAGCGTAAATAACGAAACACTGAAGCCACTCCATTCTCCAAAAGATATTTTTTCATGAAAATGATCACACTGCCAGAAGCAAAAAGGAAAGAAAAACAACCCAGTTTCAAAACATGGGGCTTCTGCCAAGCGTGTTTCAACATAAATCGTGTACGAAATATAGAGCGTTAGTAACGAGGGCGCTGCGTAACACAAGCATTCCTTCGGGAAGTCCTCCCGAGTTCCCTCCACACGCTCCACGCAACGGATGCCACAATATGGCCTCTGGGGCAACGACACACTATTCAACAAAAATAAAACCAATCTTGAGAATGAAAACGAACGGGTTGACACTTCGTTTATTTTAATTATACTACACAAATAATCCCCCAAAAATGTTCACCGCATTAATTTGCAACCGCACAGAACACTGACACTTTTTATTACCGAAAGATTTTGACCCATCGAAAAAGCTAGTGCATTAAAAGTGCTCGATAAAGGCATCCTGTCTAAGAACTTGAAGATTTATACATAAAAAGAAAACTCATTGAAATTTCTCTGTTCTAAGGGAAAAACACTACAATCGAACATATCTCCTATATCAAAATTGTTTGTAAACAATGGAACGATGTTAGTAAACTTTCCTCGAAATCGGTTCAAAGAACCACAATAAAATTCACGGGATAGAATGATATGGCAACGACCAGTCAATCGAGTAGTCTATCCTGAGAAAATTCTTTTTCTTTTTAACGAAATAATAGCAATACGGACTGGTAGGCAATCCGCCAAACTTCCCTACATTCTTTTTGCATCTCGAATTTTGAATACAGAAGCTGCTAGAGGGTACCATTCTCATTCAACAATTAAAATATAGCACATCAGTCATGAATTTAGTATATAACATAAATAAAATGTACATCATAAGAAGACATATCTGTTCCTTTGTACGACTGATGAATCTGAGAAGGAAAATGAAGCAAGACACATGAGTACAATGAATATGGGGAGGATGTCGGAGACGAACGGTCTTTAGAGACCAAGATCAACTGGTAATAAGATCACACCTTTTAACAATAAGCGATCACTAATTAAATATGAAATTAAGTAACTGGTTGTTTGGGCTAAGGACTGATAAACGTCAGCAGAGTCTGTAAGTGTAAGAGTATCTGTTCGCAATTCACAGCAGAGCGAGTGAGATTATTGTAGAGACCGTCCCTCGAGAAAGTCCCTTTTCATTTCCTGCCACGACAAGAATGGTGCAGTCTGCGCATGCGCCGTGCGTATATTCCGACCTTGCAAACATCATCCTCTGCTAACCCTTCACCTGCACACATACTCCCTCAACTGATCCTATGCAGATGTCACATGACGGCTATCGAGCTACTGAGAAATGTGTCCGTTATCGGCTACGAGTGTTGTGCATTGCTTAGGCGCAAAACATACCACAGAGCAGTCAAGAGACCTGTAGGTGAGCGCCCAGTGGAAATACCGCAGACAGACATCTTTGCAACCAATTTTTTTTCTTACGTTATGAAGCGTATTTTTTTAGTTAGCGCGTAACACAGACTCACCCTCCATTTGTAAAGGTCAGTCCAGGGGTTTTCGCGTGGGACGGGCCATATATCTGAGGTTTTAGTCGCCAACTCACGACACGATCACAGTAATGTCGGTTCGGTCCTTCTAGATTTCCTGCAACGTGTTATTCTTCTTCCACGAAAATCCATCAAGGAAAATGTGGTGAAGTGGGAGAAGACTCGTGGAATAAACTCGCCACATTCAAAATACAGCGATAAGACTGGTAAATATATAAGAATCTGATAATACAAAAGTGCCGAGAAATATAAGTATAGGATCCGTCCCACGAGAATGTCCCTATGGCTAAAGACACACTTGCGTTTTCTCCGCTCCGCTCGTGCAAAGACACACCTACAAGCAGCAGGAGCGTCAGCGGACACGAGTACGGGAGCGTGAGTAGGGGGTGGAGGGAACAAGGTCACTTTAGGACGAAAACGGACATGCTTCGCACAGGTCTTCTGCAGATCCACGGAACTGCCCGCTAACTACACAACGCTGTTATTGTAAAACACATAGCTATACGTTATGAAAATGTTTAGAGTGATATTTATTGCTTACTGTGCAATTAACACAAGGATGACTATTTTTGTATTTTTAAATAATAGAAATAGACATACTATACACAGATGCTAATATAAAAGTAATAGAGAAATATACTTTCATAAGAAATAAATGACAATGTGGGACCTTTTTTACGGACGATTACGATATATATTGTGCTTACTTAAATATGTTGCTACGTTCATGTTTATTGTTACAATGCGTTACCACCAAACTGCGACTCGAACCACGAGGCGGTACGTTGTGCATTTTATTAAGAACAATATATACTGTGATCGTCCGTAAAAATGTCATAAGTTGTAATTTATTTATTTATCATATATACGCCGGACGTTAATAGCAGAATACAGAATTATTTAATCCAAATATAATTCCCTTTTAAAATGTACTCGTACAATGTAATTTATCAATAATTTTTTATAAATAACTACCTTCTAAAGTACTTAACATGATTGACTCCATATTTTTTGTTTTAAAACAGTTAATATTAAGTAGTAATATAAATTTATAATTTACACTTTAAATAAGGCCAACTGTAGGACAAACTTTCATCTATGATCAAAAATAGTTAATATCATATAATTTTGATAATTAAAAGCGAACTGTACAGACAAAATTACCCAATATTTTGAAACTTCCCTACTCGACAAGTTTGTATTAGATTTTTAGGAAGTCGTGTTTAGTTCGTTTCAAATACACGTACAATCAAAAACACAACACAATGAAAATTCACAATACGACACAAAAATTCACAATGACTTCACAAAAATAGTACAACACAGAAAAATTGTGGAACAAATATTACAAATAATTGAAGCTTTAAAGTGTGGATGTGAAATGCGCATTTCTCTCTTTTTAACTAAAACCACGCCAACATTTTTGACAATTACACAACGAAAATCTCAAAAGACTAAAATACCAACAGCGGAATACACGAAGAAGACAAAAATAGTAAAACACGAAAATAAGAAAGCTTCAGTAAAACGAACTCCTTTTCAGTAAAAAGGACGCGAAACGTTTTTTATAAAGAAGTGAGGAAGCACTAGAACAAATACTCAGAGATATTATAACTCCGTTGCAATAATTCATATGATCATTGATATAATTAATAATCAGTCCGTACAAATTGAAGGAAATGGTATTCAAGGGAAGCACCGTGAAAGAAATCACCGGCCGTTTTCCTCGTTTCTCTTAATCTACCCATCTATTAACACTTGTGACCTGCAGCAAACGACAAGGTCGCGCAGGAAGCAGCGGAGATCTTCGCTTTGCGCCCGCTAGGTGTGTCTTTGCCCATAAGATAACCCAGATCGGCGGAAAAATCGCTCCTCTCCGCAAACGCAAGTGTCTTCAGTTTAAGCTAACCACCGGAAATGGCGGGTCAATCGATGTTACGCGCTAAACCAAAAACTCTCTCTTCTTAACATAAGAATGTATTGAATTACTAAGATGTCGGCGCGATTTCCGCTGGGTGCTCACCAACAGTTCACGACTTTTGTCTTCTTCGTGGAATGTTTAACCCGGAAACAATGCACAACATTCGCAGCCGATGTCAGTTAGCTGACACATTTCCCTGTAGCGTCGGAACTGCTGTGTGACATCTGGACAAGGTCAGCTGAGGGAGACTGTTAACGCAGGTTAAGGGTGAGCAAGAGAACGACGTTTGCAAGATACGTACGGGCATACCCAGACTGCACCATCCTTTTCAACGCAGGAAATCGATAGGGACATTCTCGTGGGATGGTCACTAACAGAAAAACTACCGAAGTCTTCCAAGAATTCGAAGATTACTCAAGCAGGAATGCCGGGAATAATAGTCATAAATTACTTCCGTTCGAATATNCCCCCCCACACACACACACATGTAGCATTGCCAAAGAGGACTATGGCCTCCGAAGTTGTCATCTTAGAAGCATAGCATTAATATTAGAACGCAGTTGCGAAGGTGGAAGTGTTCACGCCTGCCAAACGTTGGCGTTTACCCCAAATCCCAAGACGCCGATTGTCACATATTACACACCGGGTCACAGATCGCAGAGTACGCGATAAACATTCCTATGGCAAAGATCAGGATTGTCAACGAGCCTTACGAAATATCTGGCAAACCTCTAAAATATTCTACGACACGTACGCATTCGTATATTAAGTTCATAAAAAAAGAAAAAAAAAGCATTAAGAACGATTTATAGTTCGCTTCAACTCACCCAACATTCAAATTCGCTAGATTCTTTTACAAATGATCGACACACAAAAGAAATATTACAAGTACTTTATAAGCAAATATAAAACCTAAATCTCTTTCGATATCAAATCATATAACATAATTTATAAGAAAATATGTAACGATACGAGTATACCATAGAAAGCCCACAGAAATCGAACCCAAATTTCACACGACATAATTCTCGGAGCACATACGAGGCAAAAAGTAAATAAACGAGTATCAATACATCACATTTCCAAATTAGTGATAGGCGTTTATCCTCGTTGCAATAATCACACAAAACAAGAATAAAACGAACGCGTAAAGCACAAGATTAGCATGATGGCGACTTAATTCATCTAAGTTTATTATCCTCTCAATTTGAAGAACATAATAAATTTGGGGTGGATTTTTTTGGTGGGGGCTCTACGGCTCGTCGACATCGAAGTCATTAGAGCCCTAAAATTCTGTACAGGTAGGGAAAATGCAGTTACACACTAAGGAGATCCAACATAACTCTCCCCGAGTGTGGGACTCGCCGAATGACTCAACCATACCCACTACAAACCCTCCTGAATTACAATATCTCAAAACATTACCAAAAAATGCGGAAAATGAATGATACCGTAGCCCTAATAGCGTCGGGATCGAAAAGAACAAGAGGTGACCAAGGAAGGTCAGGAAAGAGAAAGGAAGGAGCCTTGCACAAGTAAGTGGAAGTAATGGCAGACTCAGCTCGGGGCCCCGTGTTTGCCAAACACATACTTACTGGATGTAAGTCCCCTGGGTGGAAATTAGGGGTGGAAAATCGAGAAAATTATATCATTGACACGTATTTTCAACTTCACTACATCACACGTAAAAATGGTATCTTGGAATGTCCAATAATTACATATCACAAAATACGTTTTACACTTTACTTTCGTCTTTTCATTTAAAACGTCCAGGAGTTACGAGTTGATAGATTGCAATACGTAAGTTTTGTGAAACACTACACGTATTGTGACCCAGAAGATAATCGCAATTGACGTAACATCCGCATCACATTGGAAATTCACACCATACAGAGTCATTCATCTTCCATAAAACATGAGCACAAAACGTGAGCACCATGCTTTTTACGCGGAACCGATCTTCTAAATTGTTGAACACAATACACTATAACTGGATTAAAGTCTTAAAAAGTCTCGTAATGTTGCTTATAAACTGATCTCAATTTTTAGAAAATATTACAAAGTAGGATTCACATTTTTTAAACAACTGGCACAAGAATGAGTTACTACGATTCGCTTCAATCATGCATCATGTTATGCAAGAATTTACTAATAAAAAGTACACTAAACGCACACAACTTGTATCACGTTTGCCTTAACTGCTACTTCTCCCTAAGTACATCTAAAAATCAGCAGTTGAGATTTCAAGTTTTCCCTTTTAAACTCCTCAAATATTTCATAACACGCCAATATCAAAACACTGGAATTGTACATTTAAATAAAAATATGTAGTGGTTTCTTCTCTACTTCCTTCCGTAATTCTGTAGTAAAGGCCGCCATAACCACAAAAACAAAAGTTTCTTTCTTACTCCCTTGAAAAATAACGATAAGTAAATGTGTTATTTATAAAAACTCAAAATATTTTTTTAAATAACACATGCTTCTTTTTAACACCACAATACAAAAATCTTGTTTAAAATAAACTGTTTCTTTGAAATTTTGGAAATTACTAGTTTTTAGATTTTTAAAATTGTTGAAAGGTAATTTTTTTATTTTTAAGAAAAATGGGAAAAGTTTGAACAAACAAATTCTCACGTACACCCACCCAACCTCTCACAGACATAATTCTGAGGTTCTTCATTTTTTCTATTCCGAGACATCAAAATCACGAGGTTGAACTGAAAGGTAACTACAATTCTCAACGGAAAATAGCACATTTTCATTAAATCATTCCTCCATTGACTGCATAAGACGAACGGCAAGGTCGCCGTTTCGAAACAATTTCTCACAAGTTTGAACGAAACGTGTTCGGAAGGAAATGAGGAAACACACGAAACACACAGGCTTACGGACAAAAAAGTAGTCATCCTTCGCTAGAGTCAAGCCCCGAGAGGCGACACCAGCGACAAAAGCTCATGACGTCACCTTTATTAATGATTGAAGTGTGACGCAGAGAATGGCAAGAGCCGCTGGAAGTGCGGATCGATTCAATGTCCTCGGAAGGTCACTGAAGAGACGCGAAACGACGAAAACCACGAAGCTACGTTATCAATATAATTGCAACAAATTGATAGATTGCGGCCAATGCGTCGGGATGTAGCGGCGGAAGGTCGAGATCTATATCGGTTCATCAAGGAAGAAGTCCGGTCACGTTGGAATTACTTATGGGACCCGGAAATTTAAACAAGTATTTGCATAAAATTAAGATTAAGGGTGAGTCAACACATGTGTGTGGATAATACGAGGATACAGTGCAACACGGGCTATTTGAGTGTGATATAGATAATGAGGAAAGAAGAAGGTGGATGAGACGAATGATAAAAACATAAGGGACGGGACGAGAAGAATATGACATCTTACAGGAATATATGGAACAGACGATGTATATCAGGCGGGAGTTTAAAGCGTAAAGGACATGATACGGGGACCGGTAGGTCATGAAAGGACCGAAAAGACAGCACTAAACTATGTTCAACGAGCAAACAGAAAATAAACAAATTTATTCTGAAGAATATATAACCCTGGTAATAGCCTTGTGCCATGAAACGGGGTAGACAATGGACTCTAAATGTAAATAAATAAATATCACTAATTGCAGGAAATGAGAAATACAAGAGGATAGGAATTTTAAAAAAACCGGCAAAAGACGACGGAGTCAAAGACAAGAGACATGGAAGTGTTTATCAAGAATGTACAAAACACCCATTACAAAAAAGTGATTTCAGTCAACAAAAGAAGTAACGGAAACTAATGGGACACACATTCTTGAAGAGCATGCGTGTCCCAACAGAATGTATACAGCGATTAAACACAAAGGGATTGTGATTTGCTAGAAGACGTCGTAGTAGAGAATACTGTTTTCAAAGGTCGAACATTTCATTCTAAATTATAATCCAATGGACATCCAATACAGTTATATTATGGAGACGCACGTTTATGTCGGTCTTGAGCAAATAAAAGTACTCTAGGCATCGCTGTTAAGATCATGGAGATCAACGACAACAATCTTGATGGCAACTTCTCATTTCGCAATCAACCAAAGGGAGTGTTCGCAATGATACTACACGATGTGACACACACCTACTGACACCCCGTTCTCCTTGTTGCTTTACACATATAAGTCCTTCGTACCTTTTGTTAATTAACAAAACCGATTAATTATGTTATGTTGAATGAAAATGGGAAGCGGGACCGAGATTCGAACTCGGGACTCTGAGCTTAGCGCGCTCATGCGCTTACCGACTGCGCCGTCCCGTTCGCCTCCCGGGCCCATCTTCCATCCTCATTCAACTTGCGAAACCCAAAGAGCGCGCTAAGCTCAAGGTCCCAAGTTCGAATCTCGGTCCCGTCTCCCATTTTCATTCAACATAACATAATTAATATGTTACCTGGTGGTGAGGTTCACCGCAATCTAAGAGATTTCTGTGTGTTTGTTAACAAAACTGGACATGTGAGCTTTATTATTGATTGCAGTTTTGTAATCTTATTGACATTGTCTCGTCTACTATCATTATTTAAGTGAAATATTTTGTAATCTTATATTTCTCTTCCTTGTACAGCAGAACTAATATAAATATTTGACACACCTTTCAACAGCGTACCTCGTGTAGATCCAAAAAGTATTGTTATATTCGTACACCAAAAACTAAAAAATAACCTTGCTCTTATTTTGATTTATTTTCACAAATATTTTTATAAATTTCACAAGAACATTCCTACATCGAAGTAATAAAAAAGTATTCAATGGTCACCAGAAGCAGTTGTGAGGTTATTCGTTAATAATATATAAATTTAAAACTATATATGTTGCAGGGCTGCTCCCGAACACCTGGACAAATTTACATCAAACTTGCTACATAATTGACATAATTAGCTCCGATACCCACTTATCCACCTCATTCTACAGGAGTATAAATACGGAAGAAATGACCAGACCAATCTCCTTTCCCAAAGAATAAATACTTCCGTATTGATTCAGTAAAAACAAATAAAATATTTTACTTAGCACTCCAGACAGATCTCTCTCAGACGGATATACTCCGAATTTTAGTTGATAGAAATGAGTATTATATTGTGGGTCTCCTCCGATCTTTAGAGCTTTAGTCAGCTAGTGGCCTGCAAGAAGTCGTTTGTTGGACTAGACAAATCATCGGTATTTTCAAATTAACCTTCTAATACTGGAAATCTATCGCATCAGATAGTGATCCCACTAACGTATGTGACTGTTTTTTAAATGTTTCTTCGGTAATAAACATTTTTTTTTCGAATTGGATAAGCTATAGATTATATTCCTGTGTTATTATTCATTTATAATATTACAGCTAATTCCATTAATTTCTTACGTTGATGGGTGCCTTTTTCGACAGAACTCGTGACAAGAACTGCGCAATATTGATATGTATACAGCGTATACTGTATATTGTACATATTTCGTTATTTAATATGTCAAGTAACACTAAAATTAACAAATAAAATTTATTATAGAAAAGAATACGTTAACATTTGTTGATAAGGATGGTGCATTTTCATTAACACCCTGTGATACGGATATTTCTCATGAAACATTAAAAAAACGATGATCCGGTTGAAGGGTTAAAATCAAATTAAAACGTGTTAGGTCTATGAACTATATAACCACACTTAATCGAGACATAACGACTGCAATTACCATCGAGATTTTAGAACTGCGATGTTTTATGCAACCGAGCTAGATACAGATCGGGTTACAGCCAAAACAATTAGTGCACATAAACAACTGCGTATTAATTGACATGCGTAATTACATTTTTTTAAATATATTTATTTTATAATTCCACATCTTTAGCAATGTCTCCATGTGGTATTTCCTGTTTTATATTTCAAATTGCATCGTGAACTTCTCTAACATTGCTGGAGGCGCCCCTCTCTATCACATCACAATCTTAAGAGCATCCCGCAGCGAACTCCGGGAGAACACGTAGGATGTGAGTACCCAAGGATTGGATGTGCGATCCAAATTGAGATTACAAAAGAAAGGATTTATCCAAATCTTTGGACATGAATCCAACATTACAGTTCGAATAACATTAGGTTGGGATGTCACATTCGAAGGTTGGAATGCCACATTCATAGGTTTAAAAAATCCTTTCCTTCCTCTCAATTTGGATCTCACATCCCAACTCGTTCTCTCAGAACACATAACTTCAAATTGCAATATACGAAATTAGTGAAGTCATCATCCGTACCAATCAGTCACGAAGTCTTGTCATGTTGTCCTTTCCTCTTTCATTATATAATGTCTGGATTATCTCACACCTTTCGTAAAGCCCTCGCTTTAGGACTGCCAAGCAGCGTTAGTTTGGTTGGATAGCTTTATCCGCGGCGCCTATCGTTCGTTAGCCGGCAGCGGAGCGAGTCCCGTGACGCGAACAGGTTCCCAATTAAGCGGCCCATCCTTTCCGGTGGCACGCCACGCCACCACACGGCCACTGTGAGAGAAATACGCAGACTGAATAACAGACCCGAGTGTAAACTGTGAAACTGACAGATTGAGAAGAAGTTGCTTCTCATTAATACTAAAGACTACGTCCAGTGCTCGAACTATTCCCCAGGCCAGAGTTGTAATTGAAATACAAAAAGCACCCATGAGCAGTTTTCAGCAATCAGCGCTACTAAATAAATAAACTTTACGGTCAAAACAGTTCCAAACTGCGTATGACCACATGGAGGTCAATAAACTAATTTAATCTCCGGAAGAAAGCAAGAAAGAATCCCATCCATTTCGATGAAGGGTCCAAAGGCAGTGGCGGATACTACTTCATCCACTGAAAATCGCACCCAACGTAAAACAATANCGCCTCTCGGTCCCGTCTACCATTCTCATTCAACTTGTGAGACGGGCTAGACAACTAGACGGGCCCGAGAGGCGAACGGGATGGCGCAGTTGGTAGGCGCATGAGCGCGTAGAGCTCAAGGTCCCGGGTTCGAATCCCGGTCCCGTCTCCCATTTTCATTCGACGTAATATGATTAATCTGTTACCTGGCGGTGAGGTTCACCGCAATCTATGATTTCTATGTTTGTGAACAATAATATACCATAATAATAACCATAGCACTTTTAAGAGCACAGAATATCTACGAATCTTTTCAGCTTTGTTCTATCACTTGCCGTAGATCTCATCTCTAGCCTCTTCCCTCTACCAATGTGAGTGCTTCTTCGCGAAATGTTTCTCGGTCTTCCTCAGTTTCTACAGTTTTGTGGATTCCAAAACCAGGCTTCATTACAGGCTTGCTTAATTTTCTTTTTTAAATCGGCGCCATCCCAACCCGAATTCCCATGTCTTATTCCCAAATTAATATTTCCCTGGTGATTTTCTTCTCACATATTTTTTAAAACTAAATCTAGGCCACCAGATCCTACAAATATATCTAAGACATCTATTTATAACACGCTACAATCTTTTTTTATCTTGACAAACTATGCTTTACATCCAAATAAAAAGAACAGACTTGACACACGAATTGAAAATTTTAATTTCTCTTTACGTCATGATTTTGTTTCACAAACAGATTGTGCAGAGTCCAGAGAAATATATCGTAAGGTCGTATCAATTAAAGTAAATTATAAGAAGGTGAAGAGATAAGTATAAAAAACAACGAAAGGTCTACAAATTCTGACTTTCTCTTTAAACATAAAATGTTTATCTGTTTCTTTAATGGTCTCAGCGAAGTTTTAAGAAAATAAAGTGCGTTTTAAAAATATTTCAATTTTATTTCTACTAAAATTAATATACAAGAAATACTATAATTAAATGTCTCAAACAGTTGAGTTCGCAAAACATCGTTAATTCGCAGGTTCTTCTTCTTTTCGGTGTCCTCTGTGACGCGTCCGGGAGCAAATAATTCACAATAATTACGCCACAGAATGAGACGTTTCGTGGACACCTTTTAAACCATAAGACACGTACTCAAGTCGATGAGTGTCCGCTACTGTTATAATCACCTCATAAAAAGAACGAAATTGTGGTATGTGTAGGTATACAATTTTCTTTCTTGCCACTGCAGCTGCCAAAGGATTACCCGTATCACAGAGAAATCTTCGACATCGGAAGATACAGCCGACAGCCTCCAACAACGAAGGCAGATCACAAACTATCCCTTTCGAGACGTTGCGAAATTTCACCGATGGCGAGTGAAATGTACGCGAAAAAAATTGATTCAAACCCTCAGAAATATTGAAAATATATAGTAAAACAAGAAGCACAGAAACATGTTGGCCTGTTTTACAGACCAATACCCATAATTTTCTCGATTAACTCAAATTATCATATCTAAACAGAGAATACTTCAGTATTATATCAATTAATTTTAGGTACGTATTTAATATGATGAGTCAAGATTTTCAGGAAAATACAATGCGAGTGACAATTCTTGGTCACATTTTAAATAATTATAAATCAGGTAAATTTAATTTACTTCTTTAATTTCTCGAACCCAGTCGAACAGGTTCTTCAATTCTCACTACCCTTGACATTATTCGCGAAAAGGTAGAAAAAATTGGAATTTTCGAAAAAATATCATTAGGAAAGTTGGCAGCAAAATTGGCGTTACTGTCACCATTAAGTTTTTGCTCTCCACTTTCTTCAAGTAGCTGATCGACAGTCCCTAATCTGGAAGACTATAATTCATTTCATCCCAGCACACTGTTCCTTGACATTCACTCGACCACCACATCCACCAACGGCACGGAGCTTCCGCATCTCAGGATCAACGTGGACTTCCACTAAGTACGCATGCACAATGGATCATAATTATGTGAAATAATACAATCAGAAAACATTTCAATGTTTTCTTTTCATCAGATTAGAGTTAGTTTCATATGAATGTAATTTACTGCACACACTCTTACATCTACAATCAATCATTCAAAAAGGCATAAAATTTTCATTCCGCGAGCTCATTCTTACTGAAGTACTTTCAACAAAAACATCGTTTTCTGGGGAGGGGTGCGGTCAGTTCCTCACGAAATAAACGCCGGGAAAAAAAAAAGGTTTTTGACTTATGAGTACTGAAGTAACGTCCGATGGTGATTTCAGAATATTCGTGAACGTTTGAATCTTTGATCTCAGACAAGGTCGAGTTTGGTCAATAGTTTGTTCGTGGAAAGCCCCTCGCCACAAGAAGAAAAGTGGACTGGACAGGTCGGTTCCGCTACACGCTAACGCACGCCATGATTATCGCCAAGGAACAAGACTTTTCTTCGAAACCAACACAACGATGATATTCTCCTCTCGCAGTAAGAAACGAAAAAAGAATGCAGAAAATTGAGCAGGGCAAGTTTCAAACAGGCGAGATAAACATTCCGGTTGATGTAATTCAAGGTTGTAACTAATGTAGAATATTAATGTAACATTGTGGATCTACAACATTTGAAATCATTTCAATAAACCTTTTGCTTCCATGCATCACAGTACTTCACTTCGTCATTAAATAAAATTAGTCCTTTGAAAATAATATAAAGTACAGCAACTTTTAAGGAAGATCCAATCACAAATAATAATGCTCCATGAAATTACTGAAGATATTAATGAAATGTAAAATGGAGTCACACCCTTGAACCACTTACATACTGCAAGAATCAGTAAGAATCGTTTTCCACGCATAATTACATAAATGTTATGCATACTTTATAGTTCCACAATACATATTTTGTTTTACACTGCATTTCATTCCTAGTCACTATCTAGACCACTCTTCATGATTCCAAGGTAGAAACCAAAAAATTACAACAAATGAAATACATCTGCATGGTCCCACGAAAAGAATTCCATTCAAATGGCAGAAAGAACTGAACAAAATTTATCAATGCGTATCGAGAATTCTCGACACGTGTCATATAAACTTTAATTTATTTTCATTCATTTTTTCATTCCTTTTTCGAATGAAACAAATTAGGTAATCCTAAAAGACAGGGAGAGTTCTTCACAGCGCCTCGCGTCCCTTCCCCTCTGGAAGAATTGAAACGTAGTCCTTCGATCTGGAAGTTTTAGATCAAAATTGACGAGATTTTATTCCCTTCGTTAAAATAATATGTTCCTTTCTCACACGCCCTTTGGAGAACGCCGCGCCGGCTCTGCACAGCGGTGCACTGGGTGTGCATGCCGTGGCGCCCAACGGCCATGTCGCTACGTGCGCGTGGAGGAAGTGGTAGCAAGGAATGGCAGGAAAGGAGGAGATCTCCCTCAATTAGCGCGCACACGGGAAAACACCGTTTACGATCCCGGACGCAACGCGCGCGCGCGCCTGAGACTGCGTGGAAAAGAGCGTGTGTGCCCGCTAAGGGAGAGGAAGGTTGGGAGACGAACGCGCGTGGAACGGATAGTTGCTGGCAGAAGCGGCGCATGCGCCCTGCGACGCCCGCCTCGTCGTACCGCGATATACGAAACGCGCAAAGGATATGAAGGCAAGAATCGAACGTGGCGCCAGAAATGCGAACAGTAACGTACCTAGGCGGGGGCGTGGTCTGCCCTAAGCCTCCTCTTGCAAGTGGTCTCCAAATGGATCCCAAAAATAATATGAAGACATAAAATCGAAATTAAATATATTATATTTTATAACAGTAAAAAACTAATAGCTGATCTTATAGAACCTCAATTTCAATTTTATTTACGTAATCCTCAACAGGGAATGCAAACTCTATGATGTGTGACTTGAACAAGGGGGTTACTCCGGCCCCGGGTTTCATAGGTTGTATAGGTACGCTAAATCTATGCGACTGCGCATTAGGTATCAATAATGTTTATTTTCTTCTATAGGAAGCAGAATAGCAGTAAATACGTATATCATTTCTTAAAAATAAACCTATCCCTTTTTCTCTCATTTTGAGAATTCATATACACTAATAAATTACGTCCATAATCAAGAAAGAAAATTCCTAAAGGACGACGAATGGTCGCCTCATCAACACAACTCAATACAATACGAATTGAAAATGTCACATATCTAAAGTTAGGTGGTCACCGCCGAAAAACCATTCCGCCCGCTTTGCCAGAAACTATTTCAAAGACATTGGATAGGAAAGAAAATTGCAAAAAACATTGTTAACTACTACGTAACATGATCCCTATTTTCGATGTCTCTATTATCAGCGGAAGGAATTGCAATATTTGCAAAATGGCATTTTCATTACAAAAAATTTTCATCTTAAGCTCTTTCACTTCTTTTATTATTAAACGTTTTTCGTACTTAAAAAATGAGTCGTACTATGATGTGATCTGAAAAAGTGACGACTAAAAAATAATAATCACAATTCCTTGATGACCTTAATGTTGGCGAGCCCTATAATCCCAATTTAAAAAAGTTATGTTCGTGCACTCGCTTCATTTTTATGGAAATCAACAACTGAGTCGTGCCCTTCTTGTTTTCGGATAATTTTACCAGTGTTACTATTGTATGAAGTACTGTATGTTTAGAAACATAATTTGCTATTTCGGGGCAGACTATAATGTGTTCTTTTTGTCGATTATTGGCGACGGGCGAGTCGATAATAATCTACGTTTTTTTTTCTTTTGTGGGGCTTTACACATGAAAGGTGATACACACATAAATTAAAGTAAATAAAATGAAACAAAACATTATAGTAAATAATTTAGTATTGAGAAATAAATGTCCGTGTCCATTCGGATTAAAAATGCATTTATTTCTACTTCATTCAAAAAAAGTGTATTAGATTTCATAGAAAACTTGTGATTCATGTGACGTATAGAATCTATAACTTGAGTATCTTCTTTCGCAATTCTTCCCAATTTTTGCTTGTGTTTTATTTACTATGCACGTCACTGAACAAAAATATCTTCCCCATGTCTACGAAACATCTAAAGCCTTTTCTCTCATCGTAAGCGGCTTGGCGAGTCTTTAATCTGAAGTTGATCAAACCCAGATCAACTTCTTTACTGCTTAATTCTTTACTGCTCAATCTGACTAGAGGTGGTTCAACCTTCCTCAAATCGGCAAATGCTCCGACAGTGAATATGATCCATACTAATATACAAATGCGTAACGCGAAAGTGTGTGCTACCTGATCCCGACGAAACTGAACTGTGATCGTGATGAAATTTGGCAAGGAGGTAGTTAATGTGTCCACGTTAACTCTAATTTTTTAAAGTGTGATACGGAAGACAAATGGTTTATGACAATAAACGTCGCTAAAACCGAGGAAAAAGACAGTTATATGTGCTTACGCTGCCTAAATGGTCAGAGATAGATGACAACTGTGAATGGCAATATTGTTTGCCTCAGAGTTCTGCAAAAAAGTCCGCTACAGCACTTATGTCTATCTACAAAAATTAATCTAAATAATCGATCAAACGATATTAAAAACAGAAGCGATAAAATGCTTCAATTCAAGAGTTTAATTTAAGGTAAAAATTAATCATCAAATTTAATGGGTTTTTTGTTTTGTGCATTAAAAAGTCTTTAATCCTAAAATTTCGACGAATAGTTTAAAGTTTGCAAGAATGGTGCAGATTCGTCTTGGCTCGAAAGCGAAAATCCGATCGGCACGGTTCACGCGAGATGTAGTGAATAAAGTCAAATTTTGTATTAGATTTGTATTATTATGAATTTGAAAAATTAGGATGCGGTCAAAGTCAAACTATCCCACAACAGGCCCCAAAGGTTCCCAAGATGTTAGGATGCTGTATATGTTTAAAAAAACAGGAAGTAAAAGTATTTTCATCTTACAATATAATTTTTTCCTGAGTAAAAGAAGATTAGTCTAAGAAAAATCCAGGGCAACGCCGAGTAAATAATAAATTTATAGTTTTAATCCAGGGCAACGCCGAGCTAGTAATAAATAATATAATAATAAATGTGTAGTAATATGCATAAAGTAATTAATATACTTCTAATAACAAAGAATATAAGATAAAACTCAATGGAAGTACTACTAACAAAAGCACAAACAACTTTCTGACTTACAACATGTAATAACATTCGAGGATTTAAATCAATAACACTATTTCTACCATGAATGTAAAATGAACCTAGATGTTCTATTGGTATTTTTTGTCTGGAAACAGCAAATTGTTCTTTCTCTTAATTAACAGCAAAGAAAGTTCATTGACTGAAGAAAGATCACAGGAACAAATTATTGAAACTGTTAATGGCAACTTTGTAAAAGTACATGACCCAACAAACCAATGACCCAGACTCAATTACTACTCAGGGGAATAAATATATCTTGATTAAAGAAGGATCAGTATGTTTCACTCAACAAAATGAAAATACCCTGAAATAATATTTAAACATCAAAATTAAAACTTACCACAAATTTACAACATTCTAAATGGTGACAATAAAAAACCAAATTATTGTTCAAAATATGATCTATCACAGGTTTCAGTGATTCAATTACACTTTTGAATTTTATGATTTGAATTCTACTGGGAAGTCTATTCAGTTTATAAATACACCTAACAACCAAAAGTGAAATAATATCAACACTCATGAAATCACAACAATAAAACAGAAAAATTACCACTAGACGACTTATTTCATTATTAGAAAAGTAAGTGTCCTCTGAGAGGGTTACCTTCAAAAGAGTAATAACCTGATAGCAAGCTGATGTTTTAAAACAAAATATAAAAATGAAATGTTATGCAATGATACGACATTTGTTTTAAATCATTAGTGCATATTATAGTTATTTCTGATAACTATAATATAGAGAAGTCAAGTAAAATAGAGAAAATGAAGATTTACTTCTCGATCATTAAAGTCTCCTAGATCTTACCCTTAATACTATTAAATAATACAAGCCAAAAAGGTTACCTACTCCACCTTACTAATAGTTCAAGTTAAATTTCAATGTTCAATTTAATGAGTTCTGATCAAGTCAAGCAAGTAAAATAGAATAGAAATTGGGGATGTACCTCGAGAGGTTTGAAGGAAAAACATTGGTTATGTTCTGATTATTCTAGGAAAATTATCTTAAGGTTGATAAATATATTTAATAATCGATGCTTTACTGCACTAAAAGGTACAGCAATAAATACATTTTTTATAAATATTTCCCAAGCAAATATAGCATTCGTTGAATGCATTTATCTTCATAATGTTTACTACAATTCAAAATGAAGAAACAATCCCAAAACAGAAGACTTCATAAAAAAGAAGGAATGAATAAATAAACAACAGGAAGAAGAAGTATTCTCAAAGAAGAATTTCATGAAATAATCACCAACAAAGCCATCCTGACATGCAATATGGATGTCCTTGCATGCTATATGCAGAAATATACGAATATCCACACATACCTTATTCCATAAAATTTCAACAGATGAATCTTCAGCTCACAGTAAAAAAATATCAATAAAACACTAATATTTTATAGAAACGATGGCAAGTAAAATCATTGCTAGCAACATCAACGTAACATTAATCAATTTAACCTTGTAATGAATTAGAAACAAAATGTTTTCAACAAGATCAGTCAAAAAAACCCTAAGGGTTTTCAAAGCAATTTAAAAAAAATGGTTTTCAGGATATACTTGCTTATTTATTTGAAATATTTAGTTTTTAATACTCAGTACTAAGACACTGAATTTATTTACATCATGATTAATTTTAAAAAAGTGAAATTAATTTGGGCTAAATTAAAAAGTATGGATTTTTAAAGCAACCATGATAAAAAGATTTCATTGCTCGAAGTCTGAGATGTACCATAATTCCCTGATGAAAAATACTGGTAAATTGTTTTGTAAAATATGACATTACCTGCATATGGGATTCTATAATGATGACTAATTTTTCCAGTATAAATGACTCAAGTTTTGGTTTCTTTTCTATTTATAACAATGAAACAAAAAAAATATTACTCCAAGATAGTACGAATAAAAATTGACAATTAAAAAAATTAACTTCATAACAACACAGATTCGGAACAGTATTCCTCCAACATGTCATAGAAATATATCCACACTTACTTTACAAAATCATATTTTCCTGCTAATGTAATCAATCAAATAAACAACATTTAAAAAAAGTTGATATTAAAAAATATTTAATATTCCAATGCAATGAGAAATAAATTTACCTCTTGTGTTAACTCAGCACCATTAGCAAATCCATCCAAGGAGGCTTCATCAATATCATCCCACAGCGGAGCTGCTCTGCTTGTAGAGGGTTCATCAAAATGTATTGGTCTCTCAGAGTTAGATTGTACACTTGAACTCGAGGGAGTACCACTACTATCTATTTCTGAACTAGAAGGTACACTTCCATCAACATTCAATAGGTAGGCGGTAACATCTTGACTATGCGAGTTTATCCTGTTGTAACGACCAAGTGCATTGAGATCTTCAAATACTTCTCTCTCGTAGTTCAGGAGAGCAGAATCTAAACTTTTGGGATGCAAGTACAACCTCCGTTGAATAAGAGATTCAGTATAACTATGAGACCAACTTGATCCATCAGTAATATTGTGAATGCCTACACCAAAGGGATGAGCATTATACCCTAGAAGAGATTCTGGGTCCACTCGCAAAAGACTCAGTATAAGTGCCAATTGGAGCAATTCATCCCTACAAACTTTCTTTAAGCACATTAGAGCCATTTTTTTTGTTAGTTTTTATTTTCTAGGCAACTATAAGCAAGCCCCACAGGGCAGACTTGAATAAATGAATTTCCTGTTGAGGGTTTTTGTTTCACTCACGATGTTTTTCGATGTTTCACAGTTGATTGACACATCCCACCCATATCCATCGTTTAAAATTCCACAAATTTACCCATTGTAAACAACAACTTCACATTAAATTCGGCTGTTGCTACAAATTAAGGTTATGTTAGGTATACAGAGATAAAATAAGACTGGATACCAACAAGAAACAATACAACCCCCTATCATCGTACACTAGAGTTTTCATTTTTCATTTCGATGGCTGTCATGAGGATGAAACACTGATTTCATCAGAATTTCATCATAGTCCAAGTTACCACAATGAACTGTCAAATAACCGGTCACGGAAAATACATCACTTGTACTTTAGCCAATTTCAAAGATATAACGCTAATAATAATTCATACAGTAACTTAAAGTAATTACCACCAGCTTCTAAATTATGAGGCGATTAAAGAAAGCGAAGAACATAAGAACTTCATGTAAATTTTCGGAGAGTACTTCCACGCACAGACACAGACCACCTAGTACATATGACTCAGCAGAGTGGTTGAGCAACACTGCCACTACCGCTGCCGATGTTGCCCCCCCCCCTCCAGCGATCACGTGGGCGCGCAGAGACACATGGGAAGATGACGAAATTTCAATGGAGCAAAGTCCAATCGCAGAGTTGTTTTGTTATTAAATAACAACATATATTAAAAGCTATAACTTTTAAAATGGTCCGCGAGGAACATCAGGACTCAACATAACAAATTCACGTTACAAGCGTGAATGACAAATCAAGTCCAATCCGCAGTTAATGATATAAATTCGTGTGGTGAGTATGTGACATACGTAATGGGAAATAGTTCCTAAAAGTCAACTATAGTAATTTAAGCTTACCTGAATTTGTCTGTGTTTCTGAAAAAACACTGGTGATCCTGGAGATAAGCTCTCCATTTGTGGAAGCTCGTCGGTCTCCATCATTTTGTCGGACCTGAAAAAAGTGTGACATACATATTGAGACGTGTTTTCACTTGTCATACGGTTCCCATTCATTAGTCTTGTACATTAAATGGGTCCTACGACACGAGTTAAGTGAAATATATATCAGTTTCTAGTACAATCTAACAATATATCTTGTTGAAAATAGTATTCTATCAGAATATACACTATTAAAAAAATAAATGTGCGACACAAGCTTCCGCGTACCTTCCTCTCCGCCTCCAGTCAAGGTTGTAATGACGTCATTAAACTGAAGATACAAGAAGTTCACTAATGATAATAAACAAGGAGTGAAAGTATTCATCCGCGACGCTTCCTTTCTATTTTATGTATATTTGCATCTCGATTTTTGTTGCCTCTTATTTGAATGGCCAAGAATTATTCTAAACAGTCTCGTACTTTTTTTGTTCCCGCAATGCACTTTTAACAGTAGCATAGTATTTTCAAATAAATGCCATGAGCCGCCAAAACGTTTAGCCAATCAACTAGCTTCTACCTTTCCCAAAAGGAACTGGAGTGAACATGAAGGTACTGCTCTCACTAATTGAAAGTCATACTTAAAATTAGTATAATTTTTCGAACTCACCGTAATAAAAAAAGTGCTTTTGCCAAGCATGGTTGCTCACACGATTGCGGAGGTTCTGGCAACTTTTTCGATTTCTTGGTTTTGGATAGGTAAACTTTACTACACTTGTTGCACAATAATCCCATAATCATTTTAACTTCGTTTGAGTTGACACTACTTATAAAACTAGGTATACACAAAAAGGGAGCGATCAGTGCATGATTTCTGACGACATAACACCAACTGAAGGGAGCTCTTTTTCTGGAGACAGCTCATTATCATAATTGTATTCCCATGGCCTGTAGACCTGATATTTCAATGAATGTGAATCAACTGTCAACAAAGGCATTAAAGAATCACATTTACATTTATAATGAGTTGCCTTCCTGCATAGTAAAGGAAGGATTTGGGTAACAGGACAAGCCACAGTAGAAAAACAGGTAATATTAATTAAAGAAAAGACTGATTTTTATTTATTTTATTTTTATCATGAAAATTGTAAAATTGCAGACTTACAACACAAAAACATATTACACTTCTACAAGTACAGAAAGATCTAGTTTATGATATGTACAAAGTTATGAAGTATGATATCTACCTGTACAAATTAGTTTTATTTTTAAAATATATCAAAATTTTCATATAAATATTGCATTGTTTTATCATTCAATTGTTTTGAACCCTCCTTAGAAAAAGAAACAGTTGTAAATAGTTGAGTAATAACAGCGAGGAGGAAGCTGGAGAGAAAGGTATTATGAAAATAAATGGTTAATCTATATTAATAGTAACTTAATTTACTAATAACAGGTATCAGAAATGAATTTTCTGATGAACACAGTATACAATGGTTTAGGTTATTTGAAATTTGTACTCCACTTTTTCCAGTTGAAATGAAACATTGATACAAAAAATGGACTGTAAAGAATCTGTTATAAACAAAAATTCAAAATTTCAACAAATTATTCCTACACCATTCATTCTCATTTAAACACACAACTTCATCTTAAACCTTTATTAACAAAATAATACAAGATCATTCACTCATGATAACTTATTATTTTTCATACATATTCAACCTTTAATAAAAGTCAATCAATTTTTACTATGTACCTGAAGATATAATTTTAAAAAAGAAAAACAATTTCAAGACTAATAAATCAGTTTGATTCCATTATCAATTTGTAAGTAAAATTCTTAGGTTAAAAAAAACAAACTTTTTTCTTCACTTTGCTTCAGCTACACTCCTATCATAAAAGTCTACTCCATTAGCATAAAAATTGTACAGTAGTAACAAAATGGAATTTCATATGAGAAAGAGTTCTTGGTTAAGAGAAATAATCAAACTAATTGAACAATACATCATAAGGGCTCTAATGACCTTGACAAGCCCTCAAGCCCCAAGAAAAAACAAAAAACAATACTACATAACAAAAAGCAAGTTGCTAAACTTTTTAATTTACACACCTGCAGAATATAAAAACAGAGAACATAAGAAATATGGAGCTGCCATAAAAACACTGATCTGCTATTAATACCTCAATCATCATTTTTAAAAAATTTGACATCAATCTTTTATCAAAAAGTTGAAACAACATTTAACATGAACAAGTTACATAAACCACAATTATGACTACAAAACAAAATCCAAACATTGGGTACAGTTTTACTATAAATGAAATTAGTAATGTTTAGTTGAAATGGGAAACGATGTGAATACATGTATCTGCCATAGTTATTTTAGAATATTGTTAAATTATGTTTATAAACTTAAAAAAATAATAGTTCACTTACTCATAATTCTGTTGATTTTCATTTGACAATATAACTAAGGAACTTGTAAAAAAACAAAGTAAACAGATTAGCTCACTTCTGAGGGATATAGTCAGACAGACTATACAATAAATATTAGAATATTATTGTTTTTTGGCTTATTTTATAATACACAAGAAAATTCAATACTGATGACAAAATAGAGTGAATGAAACTTTAATTCATATGTAAACCAACTCACTAACAACAGAATTACCTTCTTCATTAAAAAATCAACTACAATCAGATGCAGCTTAAGATCTAAACTATTCTCAGAACTTCTAAATTTCTGATTTTCGGTAAATGTGTGCTGTTGCTTAAAATAGTGTAAGTGTGAGAACTGCCAATATTGCAGAAACATGTCTGATATCATACACACACCATCAAAAAACCCTTTTAACTTTGAGCTCCCATAACTGGACATAATATAAAATTTGTCTAACTCAAGGAATCTTATGAATAAATTGGATAGCACCAATTTGCAGCACTGTTGCTAGGAAATCAGATACCTGTACAAAAGCTATTTTCAGCTTGCAAAGTTTTAAGCAGGAAGATGTCATTCCAAAGAATTAATTCACCTGCCTCTTTTTTAAAATAGATTCATTAAACAATTTTATCACTTATCTTGAGAAAAGTATATATATCATAATTATAATAACTATATGTTGCAATGTCATTGAATATATAAATAAGAGGCCATGAAACCAGCACGGCAAAAAAGACATGCACTGCTGAGCACACTCGTGATGGCAGGATACCAATGGAGGGATATAGATAAAAAGCATTACTCATCAAAACTTTTAACTGGTTAACATAATGCTCATGCCTGCAAGTTCCCTTTTTAAAAACAGCTATATTGGGACAGAATACTTTACTTCTTGAATTGACTTCATGATTATACTCTTAAGGAATTTGTCACAATTAAGTGTTGATATAGTAAATTCATCCAACAATTTCTCACTCATAAGAAGCTCAACAAAAATATTTTGAGTTCACATTTTCAGAAATGTTACCAGTGGTGGAACTGGGAGGGTCAGATGGGCAGTGCCTACCCCTGAGAATTCTGAAGTCCACCCCAAAACTTTGTATCCAGAACATACCGATGGTAATATATATTGCACAGGGCAATGGTTTGAAGATAATAATAGTAAATTAATACTAATAATATATAATTAATAATAATACCAACAAACATCTTATAAAACACACAGTGAATAGCTTTGCAGTGTTAATGAACAAAATGCCATTAAGATTTGCTAGTTACATGACAACAATTGTATTTCCAGTCAGCTCAGTCTGATGCAAGAGACGCTTTTCAGTCATGAGCATGCAGACATGGCTTAGCAGCATAATGGCATAAGAGATGTCCTCTAATACCTATATGCTTCATACCAAAATGAAAATGTGAAAGAAAACATTACTGGAGAAGTGCTTTTGAAGAGTTTCTAAAATTTAAAAAAAACACAGAAAACCAAAACAAATACAATTTTTCATGAACAATTTTTATAGATACATAACTCAGTAACTGATACAGATATTTTTCTTCAATTTTGTACTTCATATCACTGTGATATTTTAAAAATTATTTGGTCATTCATTTGAGATTCTTGCAAGTCCTACTGCATGGAACTTCCTCGCAGAATTGGTTAGGAACATTGATAAACATCTTCCTATATCCCTGCTGTCTACCCCAGAAAATAATTGTTATTTCAGTGAATGGTACCCTCATTTGCAACAGAACATCTTCCACGATATAATCTAGTAGTGAGTGGATAAGCTTGTTAAATTTTTTTGTTAGGCTTCAGCAGCTAAGTTATAAATTTCTGAGTGTATACTTGTATCCTGGCATTTTGTATTCTATCAGTAATTTAATTCAACATTTGAGACCGGTCTGGAAACAAATTCAAGGACAACATCTCTGAAACTAGTGCCATAAAATTTTGCTTGAAGATTTTGTGTTTAAAATTGTTGTATTCATTTATCAACACTTCATAGATATTTCAAAATAGATTTACACTTCAGGGCACATATTAACATGTAACATTTTGAATTTTTGTGGCAAATCATCATTACCAACAAAACTACATATATATTATAACATCAACATAATAACCTTTGAGATACATTAAACATCTAATGCAAGTTTTCAAACATAAATTATATCTAGGCACAACATTAAGAGAACAACAATTATCTGAAGCTAACGTCTTGATAAGTGTTAAACATATGTCCTCAACAAAGACCTACCTCTGACAAAGCATCAACACAGTTTACTTAAGTAGACAATCAAATACTTTTACAAGTATAATTTTCAAATATAACGTCAATACACGTATTGTCATGCACATCACTGAATTATGCAATAAAGCTTTTGCAACGCTATAATATGAAGTTTTATACTGAGGCCAAACAGCAAAGCAAGTTTGTTCGTAACATTTTTATATTCATTCATTCATTTTATACAAGCAATATAACTACTATGAAACATCAATCCACTGAACAAGTACTGGAGCATAAAATATATAAAACCAATGAAACCAATTTGCAGGTAGAATTATTTTAAACAGTAAAGTGCAGATCTAACAGCCCTTGAATTTATATTTAAATTATTATAAATAATTAGATGCTCACAAATTCTTATAAGCAGCCTTATAATAAAAAAAAACTTGAAATTGATAAGTATATGACAAATAAAACAAGTTGAAATTGATAAAGGCAATATGACAAAATCAGTAAAAACAAAAATATTTTTGTTTTGACTAAGTCAGAGAGGTGAAATTCTCCTATGACAAAAAGATTTCCAATCTTATTAAAAATATAATTTCAACTAATTCTATCTGCTTTTATCTGCCACTGCCTTTGGGTTCTTTGGCCTGCCAAATGCAAGCTACTTAAGTACAAATGTACTTATAATAGGAGGTAAATACCAGTAATCCGTTTCATATGACTACACAGAGACAAAACATTCACAGTACATTCTTCAACCATTCAGATATAAAAGAATTATCTTCAGCCAATGTTTCAAAGTCCCATATCCTGAGGGTCCAAACGATTCCTTTGTCTCTTGTAGCCATAAATTGTATATTATCTGTCCAAGAAATTACTGAGCCATGTATAAATTGTTTCTTCATTGTTCTCAACCCAATGAATATTTAACCTTATAGTTTCTAAGCTTTGTTGAAGAGAACGACTTCCTGAACCAACATTCATATGCTCAAAGAAGGAAGAAACCTACAACCAGAAATACAAAGAAAAAATGTGAAAAAGGCCAGTCAAAAATACAACAAAGAAGAAAATGACTATAATTCATAAAACATTACAATGAACATACTAAATAATATTCTTAAGGTAATGCATGCAGTTAAATCTTTAAAAACAAAATAACTTGAAGTATGTTTTTTCAGAAAAATTTTCACTAAATTTGTTCATGACTTTCCAGAACTTATTCATGAGGGACTTTCCCCATCCATCATCATGAAATAAATTTTGTGTTCACAGGCAATGTTTTTATTACAATTTATTGTGAAAAACTGAATAATAACTAATATTTTTGAATTGCAATGGTTGATTCTAAATTTTCAAAATGTTTACATACTGAATAGATTTTTGTCTCCTGAATCTTTTGATCTTCCTGTCCATAGACTCCTCATTATATCCATTCACTTTAGATGACTATGCTAACTGAATGTTCATATTCATTCTACTTTATATTAATTCCCACTTATTGTACATATTTATTTATTCTACTATTTATCTTGCATATTAAAGAGTTTTATGGCATCTTCCAATATTCCTAATTTACAACAAAAAATAATCAATGTATCCATACCACCTTTTGGTCATATATGCAATTGACATCTTATTTTGAAGCGAGCTAATTAATAAATTTGCCATTAAAGATAACTACAAATTTCCCATGGCCAGTTTTTGTTTTTAGAAATTTTCTCTACAAGTAATTTAGGTTGAACACATAATTTTGAGAGTTTTGATAAAATAAAATCCACTCATGAAATTGAAACCCACAACCAGGATTGTGGATTTGTAAGTTATTAGAAAAGGAAATTTAATGTTATAATTTCAACATTAATAAACTCTGCTTTTGAAGCAATACTTTCTTTTACTTTACAACAAATAGAAATGTATTTCCTGGACCCCATCTTCCAAATAAGATTTCCCCCCCTTTTTTCCTCCAATTCATCTCAGTGAACTTAACTTGAGAGCAGTATGCTTTATTTTCATTGTTTACAAAAAAGAATACTACATTTTTTTGCATTTCTCAATGAAGAAAAAAATCATTCCACATTTGAGGAGTCAGTATCTTGGAACATGAGAAAAGTCAACTCAAGTTTAAGCTATGTTTTAAAAGTAGGTAAAAGACTGAAAGAGGAGTAAATCCGAAGTGAGAAATTGAAAAAAATCAGCCAAATTTGTGAATAATTTTATGCTAAATGCTGAATTTTGTAGTTTTGTATAAAATCCCTTGGTTTTTCATTTCTTCTTTTGGCATTTTTTTAATCAGCAGGTTGTCATGTAGTGATCTACAAGGCTTCAAAATTAATCTGACATAAAAAAAAAAATCTGCTATTATGGGGTATCTATGTATGAGTATGAATTTGTGTGGGTGTAATTTATTAAGGTTTGATAAAAGGATTTAATTTACCCTGACCCAAGTTTTAACATTTCACTAGTTCTTTACTTTATTCTCAAAATGCAAAAATTAGTTTTCATCAAGATTAATTTAAGTACATGCACATAAAACACTTTCTTTCAATATTATAGAAGCTTTAACTTCAGCTACTTATAGCAAAAACAAATAACTTTACCTCAAGAAGATCATATGGTGTAGAAAAATGAGAAGTAACAGCAGAAATGAGACCACCCATAGAGAATGTGGCATTTCCAAACATAGCTTGCATTTGATGCCATTGTGCCTTGAGATGACGCCAAGCTAAGAACCGCCCTTCAGGATTTGCAGCAATAACAGCTAAGACCACTTTTACATCTTGTGGTTTCACCAGGGATCGGTTTAAGGTGCTGAGTAAAAATCTATAGAGCATTAAGTTGAAGATTTAAAAAATAATAACTAATGTGCATAGTAAATGAAGATTCTAATGAAGGACTGAAGGTCTTAAATAATTCTAATTTTCAGATAAAATTCTTTAGAAACTAAATATCATAAATAATCAATTATGCATAACAACTTCAACTACATTTATACTTCACAAAATATGTTTGAAACCATTAATATTTAATCTCTAGCTGACTTGAATCCCGTAGATGATCAAATGGTTGAAACAACTTCCCAACAAATCTACATTCGTATTAAACAGAAGTATGAAATCTTGAATGTATTAAAGTTCTCACATATATAAATTTACCGCAACTTTGACAAATCTCAACAATATTTTATTCATCATACAATCCAGCCATCTGTAATTCATTGCTATTATGTGATACTTCTATTATACATACATGAAATTCCAGAAATGTTTATGTTCTATCCAGAAATGTTTGTCATTCTTCTAGTGTACTCAAACACATTCAATCTGGGAATGCATATACCTCTCTTCTAGTGATGTACAAAAAGAGCACACATTTATAGCTCATAAAAAGCAATCAAGTCCTTTGTCAAGATCATCTTGTTCCCAGTTCAATATTTATTAGACTGATTTATAAAGAATATAATGTTTTTGTTCAAAATAACACTCTATTCCAATTCTTTCATATCAAAAACATAATGTGACAAACACAGAGGAAATGGTTTTAAAGAGTTTTTCCAAAAATCCCACATACACATAATTTTTAATTAACAATTTTTTTGAATGAGTAAATATCTTAGGAACTTATTTTATTTATCAATTTACAACACTTTATATCACTTATAATTTTCATTAAACAAAGCCACTGCTACTTAGTTCATAATAAAATTTTCTTATAAATCATTCCATCTGTGAAAGCTTTCATTCATTTCTTTTGCTTGTTTGAGATTCACCCAAATCATTCAGTATACAAATATTTCTATATTCATGTTGTCTTGTTCTCTGGCCCACCTCAAAAAATATTCCTAAGTAAGTTGATGTGAACAAGTCATTTTTATTTTGGCAGACACATCTTAATTGATGGTACTGGAGAAGATTTATGAAATCAAATACTTGTGGAAGTGGAGTCATTACAATCAAAATATATATTGCGTGAAGTCTGTGACACCTTCCACTTACATTTTTCTTCCACAATATTTATTCATCTCTTTAAGAATAGATTAGTCATTTCTGACATTCTATTAGAAAATAGTTTTCTTTCAAATTCGTACAAACATTGGCCTTTACAATGTAAGATCAGTCGACAGAAGTTGAGGATGGGAAAAACAGTTCCCAAACCTAGTATGGAAGAAAAATGTAAGAGGGGAGAAAAGTCAACTTCATGAAATATATATTTTAGATAAAAATTGTTTTCCCATCATATAGTTGCAAAGATTCCTGTACACAGAAGGATTGAGGTATCCTGTCAATCATTTCTTTAGTATCACAGAATCTTAAAGTAGATATTCCTGTCAACATCTAAAGATACAATTTTTTTCAATTTTTCTATACTTCCATTTCATCGGTGGTTCCCGCCCTCTTTTTCTATCACACATCCCTTTTTTAGACTTTTCAATAATAAGTACACATTCTCAGAAAGGTAGCTTAAATTTTCATATTGAGGAGGTTGTAAAAGGGCACCATGAACTATCTTAAATATACTTTCAAAAATATGAAGAAACTGCTATGCAAAAAACTGAGAATTAAAAATTACTTGAAAAAAAATCTGTTAATTTTTTATTGCCTTTCATTAATAGGACTGACAAGGGAATGATCAGAAATGACAGGTCAAAGCAGGCCTTGATTTTTTTTCACTGCAAGTGTGTATTGAATTGGGTACACTGTTAAAATTTTAGCCACTGAGATGCACTGGAAGTAGCTTTTACATTTTTTTAAAATGCCAAACAAAAACGCTTCAAACAACCAATTATACACCCTCAATTGTCAGCGATAAGGAAGGACAGAAGTGAGCAAACATGCTTGACAGCTCATTATGTTTTTTTGCAAGTCATCAAACTAGCTGCATAATCACAACAATAATTATTGTCATTTTTAACAAGAATATATCAAATTTCCATTATCCAGTAAATATAGAACTAACATTATTCAGTAAATATGATCAAACAGTTGAAACTTGCATTACTCCCCAATCACAGTTCTCTATTAAATTATTCCAATACATAATTTTCTTTTGTTAGATTATAGTCAGTCATTCGAAATTATAAAAGCTTAATCACATTATTTGAAATAATATTTCATAATAAATATATCAAGATCATCAATTTAGCACAATCATGATGTTGGACAAAAAACAATTCAATTTACTATTAATACAGTCATACTCTGATGCTAGTTGGGAAAAAATGATATCCGTAATTCTGCATAAACTATTGTTTATTCATTGTAAACATTACAAAAATGAGATGTCACAATACAATGCTGAAACCACACATTCACCTTGCACCATGCACATCTAATGAAAAAGATGTTTGCACATTCTTTAATTTCACAACGGCTGTGACCAGACAAAGATTTAGTAAAAGGAAATGAAATAGAGAAGCCTCAGTCCTTAACAGTATCGTGCAAGATGGCCGAATGAAACAAGGTCCTCAGTGACAGTAGGTATTACGAAGTGTTGTTGCGTAACACTAGAAGCACAGGGCTGAAAATTTGTACTCTTTTTCGGTATTTTCAAATTTTTTTAAAAAAATTTGCCTCAGCAGCTAAATTTTTTAACAGTTTACCCAATGCAATACACACTTTCAGTAAAAAAATAAATCAAAGCCTGTTTTGACCTGTCACTTCTGACCATTCCCTTGTGAGAGCAAATTTTTGCACAGAATGTGCATTTAAAACTCAGTTACTGATATTATACATAGGACAAAGAAGAATGCTTCATTAAATCTTTACTTTCTAGTAACTACATAAATGCATTCCTGTTAAATTAAATCATTTCAATGGCAAAATGAAAAGCATGAAAAAGGAAACAGTTATAAACTATTCATCCCTCACTTTGTGCTTAGGCAATTGGACTTTTGCTTCAGTATTTGGAAACAATATCCCGATTCCCAATAGGTGCTAACAATTCACCTTTCATTCTTCAATTTTCCAACATTTCCACTCTTTTCCTGCACCTCCAAGCAATTCTGAGGGATATGTGTACCCCAGATTGGGAACCTGTTCTATATTATGGAAGTAAAATTTAGTTCTTTGCTGTAACTTTTTAACATTTCAACTACAAAAATTTTGCATGAGATTATTGTAATTATTACAATAATATTTTCAGAATTAGTCATATTTTCCATCTGCATATATAATTAATAACGAATAAAACGACCCTATTTTTTAAGAACAGACATATATTTACTCTAAAACTAATAAATAAAATGACATGTTTCAATCCTTTTTGTAGATCATCCTCAGGCAAATTGACAACTTATGAACAACTTAAGCAACTATAATATCGATTTTCTTGTGTAAAACAATTGACGTGAGCCTATTTCTCTTAAGTTGTCAATTTGCCTGAGGATGATCCACAAAAAGGATTGAAACATTGTATGTTATTTTATTTATTTATGTTTTAGATTAAATATATGTCTGTTCCTAAAAAATAGGGTCATTTTATTTGTTATTAACAATTTTTTTGTAGTGACTCCACTGTGAATTTCTGAAGTAATTTACACCCTATTAACAGTCTACAAGTCTTAAGGAAAGAAATACGCCGATTAGTCAAGATCTCACCGCCATGGAAGTAGGAGGTATTGTTTGGAAGTTTAATATATTGGAGGAATTGTCTGATATCGAGAGGTATTTTAAATTTAAATTAAGCAAAGAAGAATTTCAAGGTGGAGTGTGTGGCCAATGAATTATTACAATAATTTATTGTAGTGGCTCCACCATGAATTCACGAAGTAATTCACATCATTCATTCAATATCAGATTGTCCATTGGATGAGTCCTTGAAACATCTTACAAAAATGAAAAGTCGATGTGAGTCTGCTACCCAGCCACGTTATCTCTCGTACATTTCCACATATAAAAATCTAGCTGAACATTTCCTCAAGTCAATTTCTTTTGAAGTCTCGGGTAAATCTATCACTCACCTTTGCAAAATCCATGTATCTGAAGCCACCCCAAGAGCTTTAAGTAGGAGTTTCTTTTCACTGGGAATACCACTAGTATTATATTTTGACCAACAATGCTGCCATTCTTTCAATCCTCCATACTTTATTCCTATCAACAAAAAATACACGCTTTTGATACCTTGCACAAATATTACAAATTATTATTTCAACAAAATGATGTCTGAAATTCTAATGGTTTTTGAGTTGATCAAGAAAATAAGTTTGCCGAAAGTAATTTCGTTTGTTTTTCTTCTTTCTTATGCTTATTAGGAGTACTGCTAAAATATAATGAAAATTTACATATCGTATGTTTGAAATTTTTAAATTCTTCTTTCCCATTGTACTTGGTGACAACTATTTTCTTTACAACACTTCAATATAATTTTGATGGTTCTCTCAATGACTGGGGAAAGAGTCTCAGAGTATTTACTAGAATTAGTCCATCCTGAAGCATTGTTCACCTTCACTCCTAACTCCTCCTTCGAAGAACAAACAACGTTCTTCAAATGAAATGTATTATTTATGAGATTGAATGTGTTTCATAAAAAAAATAATAATACAAATTATTTTTTGACATTAATTCATTACATACATACACAATTAATAATTGACTAATAGACAATATTCATTATTATCAAAAAAAGTTTATAAACATGACCAAGAAACACAAACTGAATTAGAAAACTTAAGTAAAAAATGCTCATCTAGTCTTATATATTTTTACAGCTCTGTACAGGAAATAACAATTCCTCATCTACAGCTCTCACAACATGGTAATAACTACAAAGTAATATCACAAATACCATTCCAGACACAACACTCATGGGAGCAAAATATCTATGCCATAATTAGACAAATTGAGTTGTATTGAAGAATTCTAAGAAATAATTTAAAAAATTAATACTACCAAAATCTGTATTATACTTAAGTCTAACTACGTAAAACTCATACGTAAAGAAAAGGAATTCCAGTTAATCAATTAATTAAATATACTTGAACACAACTCTTTCATTACTTCTCCTTTAAATGACTTAAGAGAAGAAAATACAATTTTAGAAATATCAACAATTTACATTGAAATGAACTCTGGACTTTATTTCTAAATTATATTAGTAATAAAATGTGATAGGTAGAATTGAAAAAATATACCTGCAACATAAATAACTTCTCTTAAATTAGGCGGTATGCGTGTGTTATTCACCATCCAATCATTGAACATTATTTGAGCTTCACGCACTATGTCTTTCACATCACAAAGAATAGCAGATGCCAGAATGTCAGATCGCATCAATCTAAAACAGTTCAAGAGTACAAAGGAAAATCAAATTTATTCAAAGAATAAATTAAAAAATGAATTAATTGTCAGGTGTATTTGAGCAACTCTTTGGAGGTCTGACAGCTTAGACAGAAAATCACTGACTGGCAAGCCAGGAAAAACAGGTTTAATTCCAGCTCCGAAATTATGCTTACAAATTTTGTTGTTATATTTATGTATAGTATGGAAATATTGAAAACAATATTTTATGTACACTACTAATTTTATGTAAATAAATAGCTTTATAGATTTGTGTGTGTGTGTAGGGGGGGCGGGGGTTAGGGCTCGTCAACGTCAAAGTCACTATAGCCCTTTGGCTTTATAGAAAATGTAAATAATGATACATTTTAGTGTCTCACAAATAATAAGAAAAGATATTTCAACCTTCATCTCTGTACGCCCACCTTCTAGACTAGCAAATGTGATGGTTGAAACATCTCCTGTTCTAATATGTGAATGACTTAAATATGTTCCATTTTCATTTGCTATAAACATTTTATTTATATGTATACATTCCTTTTTTAAAATTATTTTAAATATAAATACAGGTGTGAACTAGCGCACCTGGCTAGTAGGGTGTACCACTTCTAGTGAAGATCAAATTAATTAGAAAGAATTGGGATGCAAAGCTAGGAATTTATTATCAATGAAATAGAATTAACAAAATCATTAAATTCATCATATGAAGTACACAAAAATTAACAGTTTAATATGAGAATGCATCACTCACTTCTCAAGGTGAACACCAGTGTCTTTCCAGCCAATGTAACGAGCAACAGGAGTCAACAAATATCGCATGTACTCGATGAAAAATTTGTAAGCACGAGTTTCTGCAAGACGCTTGCTCCACGATTGAAAATGTTCTAAAGCTGTGGCCCAAGGAACAAAATCACGCTCCTTCTGCAGATAAATAGAGAGATTGAGAGGAATAGTGGCATCAAGGACACCAGCTCTGAAACCAATTGATTTAAATTTAAGACCACACATGGACAAATGTAAAAATTATAACACAAAACTTCAAAACAATACAGAATCGATTGATTATACATACATATTTTTTATTTTTAACTTGAACATTGATTTTTTAATACAACTTAGAAAAGTAAACAAAAATTATTTATGTTTATAGTTCATATCTTCCTCCGTTTTCAGTCAGTGATGTCACAACTTCACTGTATTAGTTTCTTATAGAAAACAAGAGGTATGTAAAAAATCACAAAACTGAAAACAAGCCTTCAAATAAACTCAAGAAAGACAACTACTCATTTTGTTGTACTATTTTAGAGTTTGTTTTACCGTGATTCTAATATGTGTACTATCACACTTTCATAAATGCCCAGTCCACTATACTGCATTAAAAATAGATAATCACCCCATGTTCTAAATGTTGGTCCATCAAGTAAACCCTTGTGTGAACATTTTAGACCATTCTGTAAGAATAATTGTTTCAAGACTATATGCAATCATTGAAATCTGTTTAGTATGAAATATATCTTTAAAAGTAAAGATTGCTTTCTACATCTCATTATGACAATGGTCCATACCAAAATAAAAGATGTGACTAATAAAAAAAATTGCTGTGTTATTTGAAAAGTTTGCCGAAAAAGCTGATAATTTCAGGAAAGAAAGAAAATCATAAATCATTATTCAAATAAACATAAAAAAGAATAATGATAATAATAAAATTAATATAAAACATCAAAGGATATTTCTCAACCAATCGTTCGATCTATCAGNACCAATCAAAAAAATATAATTTAGTTATCTTGTGCATGAAAATATAAATAAAATAACATCAGAGCAAAACTCTGTAAACAAAAATTAACAATATCTAAACAGTTAATTCACCTGCAGAGGGTGAATGCATCATCGATAAGACTTGCTCGGTCAGCTGGGCTAAATGCAGAATGATTTTGGTGCAGAGCAGTAATGATTGCTTGCCACATAGCATCATCATACATTACTCTGTAGAAGCCCGACTGATTCACATTAACTTTAATCCACTGCACTTCAGGAGGTATCTCAAATTTTACTGCAAAATAATATTCATTCATATCACTAAAGTAGCAAGATATGTTATTTTAATTAGAAATATTTATTCAGAATCACAGGACATACTGTTGCAGGGAGACCATAAAATCAAAATTCTTACAATACAAAATACTTTCATGAATAATAATTATTTCAGGAAGAAAATAATAATTTAAGGACCTTACAATTAATTAATACAATATCAGAAACATATTGTTTGCACAGGACTAGTATTTGTAGCTGTTGCTCTCATCAACTTCTGTCAAATGATCTTGTTCTTCTATGGTGGCAAATGGATGAATCAATTTTGAAATTAAACCATTTTGAAATGGAACCCTGAAGTTCTACAATCCGTTCCCAAAAACATGAATAAATATTCACTTCCAAGCAAGTAGTTATTTCACCTTTTCAAGAACATGTGTTGAACATTAAGATTCTGCTTGGGAATGGTTTAATTTCAAAATTTATATATTTGCTTGCCACTGGAGCACTAGAACATTCGGCATAGTTGATGATGAGAGCATGAGCTCCCAAAACTAGTGAATAATTAAAGTGGAGAGAGGGGTCAACATCACTCAATTACAGTGGAACCCAGTTAAGAGAGTAAATTAGTTTATAGTCCTCCACGTGGTCATATGCAGTTTGTACTGTTTTTTGACAATAAATTTATTATTATTATTATTAAGAGACTCGCTTATGCTAGACAATATATTTTTCCCCAAAGTCCATTCCATCCCATTTATAAGAGATAAGCAAGGAAATTTCCACTTAGTCTCAATTACAAATTATCACGCAAGCATCCATTCAGTGACATACACAATGTACAAGAAATAACTTATTCACAGAAATTTCGTTGATAGTCTCATAACAGAATTGACTGTGCTCACATTCCCACTAAGTTCCTCGAGTATGTTAGTAGTGGTTGCTTGAGTGCGATTGTAAGCAGGATTTTGTAAGCGTGGTTTTGGATGGCTTGTTTGATTTTATTTAACTTAATAAATTTTTGCAAAGTATGGCTTTGATGCATAACATGTTGTCAATCGGTGACAATGGAAAAGGTTTTGTTAGAATGGCTCCAGCAATGCAGGGTGCAGCAAAATATCACATTATAATCTAAACAAGGTCTTTGACATCATCTTACTAAGAATTTTATTGCAGATTCGAAGATATAAATTTTATTTTTGCTCTTGATATTCACAGTAATTATAAATAGAAATTGCTCCACATATTTTCTTCCCTCCGCTGCCAGCTGTAATATACGTTCAGATTATTCTTATTTTATTTGGCTCAATGAACATTGAAAACAAGTTCAGATGACTTAAGGACACCCACAGTTGGTGATGTTAGGTTATCTTGTCTTTTTTTTTTCTTTCTATATTTAGTGCTTATGGAAATCTGGATAAAAGGGCTTTGGAACCTTTAAATAATTAAAATACATGTAGAGATATTTTGGGACCATTCTAATTTGATGTAAATATACTACATTAGGTTTAACTTTCATTTTCCACTAATAAGAGACTAATTTTCATTCCCCCTAGTGTCTTGAAAGAGGGTTCCACTGTAATACTTTATGAGAAAACTTATATCATCATGCCCACATTCATATCCTGCAGCCATATCAAAACAAGGTCTATTTTAAATGGACTACAATAAAAACACTAATTTGACACTGTTAAAACCACAAAAATTGAGACATCCAAAAACAAGACCATAGCTCAGTGCCTGGAGATCAGTCCATGAAAGGTAAAAGTAAAACATCAAAATGTTGGAAATCTCTAAGTTTTATCATTTCAATTATTCCTTGACCACACTGCAAGAATTTAACATGCAATGTATATCAAGTTAACAGATAGCAAATTAGAAACAAGAGAAACTACAAATGAAAATTACTAACCATCAGTCATATTCATCCAGACATGACGAACAGTGGTGGGATCAATGTCCGTGTAATAGCTGAGAGGCACATACCACTTATAACCAAATGGGGATTCTTCTGGATGAACCTGTGACTCATTATTCATATTTGATGTGAGCACAAACCTATGTTGAGTTGCAGATATAGTATTCTCTGATCTCGACACGGTTATGAGAGGGAAACCCATCTGCCTTGTCCAGGTATCCATAATGGTCTACAAAAATATTTATTTAAAAAATCATAATAAACTTCTCAGGAAGATAAACCTAATCTAAGCAAAGTTCCTTAAGTACCTTAACTTCTATCGACTGGTTGGCGTTTTTGCTAAGTACGCTCCAGAGGTCATCAGTATCAGCATTACCATACTTATGTGTATTCAAATAATCCTTCAGTCCTTTACGAAGAACATCTTGTTGCAAAAATATTTCAAGCATATGTATTACTGAAGCTCCCTAAAATAAATGTAACCATTTTTGAATGATATTAAACATTTCAATATACTAAACTATGTTTTATATTATATTAAAAGAGACATAGAAACCATAAGCTTTCATTCTCAAGTAGTAAATAGAGAAAAACTGTTAATCACACTCATTATGATATCATATTTTACTTAATCCAGTAACAGCTTTTTACACATGCATCATTGACATGTTACCAACAGGTAAAATGTTAATTTGGCAAAATGATAAATGTCAACAATGAATAAGTTCCCATCCATCAACAAAAAATGATGTTGGAAAAAAAACATGTATAAGAAATAAAAATTCTTACATTCACCTGGTGATGATCAAAATAGCAGCTCAAACAAGGTGAGTTAAAATGAAAATTGTCACTAACATATTACACAAATTCCTCACAATCTCAAGAAGAATTGAAATACATTACCTTGCTGTAAGAAATTGTGTCAAATATAGCTTCGATTTCAACAGGATCATGAACATCTACAGAGATTGGATGACTACTGACTAGAGCATCCAAATTAAGAGCTGGCTGTGTTTTGTCTAGAATAAATTGCTCCATCATTTTCCATCCAGGCATCACGTGATCCACTCCCAAATATTCCAGAAATGAAGCAAAACCTTCATTGAGCCACAAATCATTCCACCATTTCATTGTAACAAGATTGCCAAACCACTGAAATATTATAAAATTTCATGTAAAAATAGATACACATGGAGTGTCACCACCAAAACTAGTATTTTTGACAAAATAAGTCAAGAGATAAATCACTGGAGAGCAAACCTTTTGTATGTAGTAATAGTTAAAATATATTACAACTGGTTTGAGGTAATTAAATACTTCCCATAGCACAATTTATGGTTTGTTCACACTCATCATTATGCAAAATGCACTGTTTATCAGAATAAATCATAGTTAACTATTTGAATGTGGTAATTACACTACATTTTTACATAATTGATAATTCAAGAAAGTCTTTTTATGATGTAAGTTACTTCAGGAATTCACAGTGGAGTAACAATAAATTATAGTAAAAATTCATCGGCCACACTCTCCACATACTGTTTTAAACACTAACTACTTTCAGAGGCTGTTACTTCCATCCTCAGCTATGAATTTTTACAATAATAATTTAGTTTCCATCTATTTTGTAAATGTAAATTAAATGCTTCGCATCCTCACAGGAAGGAAATACTTTAATCAATTTATAGCATTGAGCTTTAATCTATTTTTGTTTTACATCATGTTCAGTATAGAAGATTATTATTTGTCACAAAAGAAAACATCAGTTTAAGTATCAATACTACTATGCAAATAAGCACAAAAAGTGCTAAAACTTCAGTGTATTATTTTAGACTAGAACTGACACAAAGTAATTGTAAGTATTTCTTAAAATTAATTTTTTTAATGGCATAATATTCAAACATAGAAATTTCTTAAATTGCAGTTAACAACACCACCAGGTAACAGATTAATTATGTTATGATGAATGAAAATGAGAGAAGGGACCAAGATTCAAACTCGGGGTCTTCAGCTTAGCATGCTAATGCTATTACCAACTGGGTGACCCCATTCGCCTCTAGGTCCAGTCTACCATTGACATTCAACTTACCACAGACCTCTGAGGTGGTCCCATAGAGATTAATATCCTCATATGAGGTAACTCCCTTAGGAAGTACTTTATTGTGGGAGAACTTTAGTAACATTAATTTGTTAAACCACCACAAAAATGATAATACGAGTGTATGTGATGTCTTCTAATATTGTGTTATCTTTGTTTTGTAGTTTTCCAATTCTGCTCAGCAATTTAAATACAATACTGCTCTTGTTTCAAAAAAAGCTTCAGGAAAGAGGATTTTGGTTCAAGAGTGGAAGTAAAAGGGTCATACTGCTGACAACACCACGTATAATATACCAAACCTGATGAGCCAGTTCATGGGCTACCACTATGGCTACCCATTGGTGAGCTGCGGCAGATGTTTCCTGATAATCATACAATATTGATGTTTCTCGGTATGTTATAAGACCCCAGTTTTCCATTGCTCCAGCTGCAAAGTCAGGGATGGCAATTAAGTCTGTAAAAGAATTAAGTTTATAGTTCCTTTGCATCAGTAACCAAGAATGCTCTTGGATAGCAATGACATTCATGAAATAATTAATTATTTATTATGATTATTATTATATGTCTTATCGCAAGGTCAGGTGATGAGACCTACTCTTCCATCTACCATTACTTGGGTGAGGGAATTGAGAAGGAGAGATGTTAAGTTGCTGGGGAACTTATGGTACTGAACCAACATTGGCCTGGAAAAGACGAGGGAAACACCTATTGAAAATCTAGTCTAATCAGCCAAGCAGAGAATCAAACCTAAGCACAACCGTGCAGCGGTATGTTGAGAGCACAGATGCTACCACTAAGCTAACTTACCCTATGCACAGCCACACCCTTTTGCCAAAAAAAAAAAAGAAGGCTGGAATAAGCAGACTGAAAGCCATAACAATGCTCATTACTTTTGGATGCTATCTTAGTGGAAGTGCTGAAAAGACTGGAATGTACGGTCAACTGAGTGAGGTCAGGTATTGCCATTCATTGGAAGCAGCATAATAACACTGCACCAAGTCACTTCCAGTAAATGATTATCAGGCCAGGAACGGAATCGACAAATCAAAGCACTATCAACAATATTTGGGTTTTCTAATACGACAAACTGCCAAAGGCCTGAACAACGCAAAGCCACACCCTATTGAAGAAGAAAAAAAGGGGGGGGGGGCTGGCATAAGCAGATTGAAAGCCATAACCATGCTTATTGTTTTTGGATGCTATCTTAGTGGAAGTGCTGGAAAGATTGTTTTGAAGCTCATTTCCCTTTCCATCAAACCTGCCCACACAATGTAGTCAGAAAAAAATGTGTCATTACTTTTTATACAGACCTTGCAAATTTAAGTATTACACAAAAATTACATTTGAGGAATATCACATATAAACACAGAAAAAGAACAGGAGCAGCATGTTTTTGACATGAATTTCAAGATCAAGTAAAATTATTAAGGTCAGTTTACCGACATTTAGGACCTAAGTTTGGGAAAGAATTTACTTTGAAAAATCTCATTAGTTGAACTTCAAATTTCCAACTGAGAAAAAATTAATAGGGAAATGTGTCAAGTCACCAAAAAGCATGCTCCTGGAAACTTGTAGTGAAGTTGTGTGGAAAAAACATTCTTCACTGGGTGAAATTCCTAAATACCTTTAGTCACTTTTTGTTCCACCTTCAATGAAAAGTCAGTTAGCAATGAAACAAGTTTTTCCATCTTACACACAAATGCAAAATTAAACACAATATCCTGAAATTATAAGTACATCTACCTTTCATGATCATACAATCATTAAAGTCAATACAATCTTTCCTAACAAGAGGAAATGAAAATTAAACACTAGTTAATAAGTATGTGGAGACATTGTGAATACTTAAAAATTTCAAATTTTAAACCTTTTCCAGTTTCAGCCATCAAAGGAAAGTTCTCTAAATGAAAATATCCAATTAACATTTACCTTGCTTTGGTAGAGGGTATGGAACTTGGAAAAATTCTTCATAGTAGTCCATTATGTCAATTGCAGTATGAAGGGCAAAGTCTGCTTGAGAAATCAGTTCTTGAGGAGCATACACAGAAACTGATTTGTTGTGACGAGTCATGTTTGTAATATGATCATAATCACAAATAACAAACGCAACAAGGTACGTACTCATCTCCACTGATTCTTGGAAATGGTCACATAGCTGAAACAGAGAACGAAAAAATAATAAATACATTTATGCATGCAAGTGTAATATATGTATGCAAGAATTAGAGGCACACATCCTTTATAAATTATCATCATATATAAATATTTATTCATATCAACCAATAGAAATTCTTTTCTATTGGTTTTTCTATTGAATTTTCAACAATCACAAACTAACAGCAAAATTCATCCATATGAATGCTTAATTACATCTTAAAGATAAAGATCACCCAAAATACAGAGACAAAATAATATGATGGTTTTCATTTTTGCATATCATTGAGAGTAAGAGCAGTGGAGTAAAGAAAAGGCATGACTCGAGAAGCTGAATATGCAATGTCATTCCCGTAACCATGGAGTTTTTGTCATGTGGGTAATGTGCACTCATCATGGAAACATTTTTAAGTAGCAATTTTGTATTGTGTTTCAGTATCAATTCCGCCAGTACATCACTGTGGGCCAAAGAGGACGCATTTTATCACATGACAGTATTTCGTTAAGGGTGAAAAATTTAAGTAAAACAAGTTCAGTTTTAAAACCTAAATCAACGGGATGAGTTAGACAAAAAACAAGAAAACACTGAAGGAAATACTAATAGTAAATGCAGAAAACTACCACTCAATTCTTGAAATTTAATGGAAATCACTAAGAATATTCCAAAATTACAACTGAGTGTTGTTTCAAAAAAAAAAAAAGGTTGGTCAACTGTTCACACAGCTAATACTACAATAATTATTCATGAATAAATTCCCCTATTTCTCATTATTGCACGGTCCACCCGTCTTGCCATATGTTTCTGGAGTGTCCAAAAGATTAGAATCAAGACATAGCTCAAGGCTTTACATAGAAAGCATATGTAGCCTAATAGTAAATTTACAAACAACGGTAACTGATGATCACAAAGAAATATTTACACACAAAATTTTATCAGGAATACAACAACTTTTGGAAGTTTTCACAGGTAAGTACTGATTTATTAAATTTAGTATGATACCAATACTTCACCATAAACTTTTCCTTAAAAATGTAATTTTTTATTATCAAATCTTGCTACAAATATTAACTCACCAAATAATCACCAGAAAAAAATCCCTTATGTTCAGTAGAGGCAAGAGGCATATTAAATAACGCTATCTGAAATTTATTTCTGTGCAGAGACATTCGAAATTTGGCCTTAAAATGTGGTTCATCGAAACAAGGAAATGCTTGCCTTGCATAAGTTGGTTCAAAATGAGTAGTTGCAAGGAATCTGTGAAAAGAAAAACTCATTTAGTTTTTCAATTACAATACAACTTAAAATGTAAGTATCTTATGCAAATCATTAAAACTTACTTCTTCTCTCCATCCTTATTGATATAACTGCTTAGGTAAAATCCTTCCAATTCCTGAGAAAGTTTGGAAGTAAATAATAGTTTAAGTACATAATTGCTCCCACGTTTAAATTTTTCTTTCACTTCTAAATATATTTGCTGGGCAGGGGGATACTCCAACATGCGAACAATTGAAAGAATTTTCCCCCCAGCTGTCTGTACTTGCTGTAACAATAAAAGAAATGAACACAATTCACAGTACAAGTATGTTCATATGTTAATTCCTCTGCATGAACTTAGGTTCAATAACTTTTTTAATGACATCACAAATTAAATCTGTTTCCAAAATGTAAAAAATTCCTTTGAAAAGTAGTTCTTTTATATTCTAAAACACTAATGAAAAGAAATAAAGAATATTAAAAAAATTATTATTAAATGCACTTGAGAAAACTAGAACCAAAAACAAGGAATCCACCATTTAAATTAATATTTAATGATAGTTTCCTATTAATCTGATTAAAAAATAAAATACTATACTTACTTTGTCAATTATTGTCAAATTTTTACTGTGGAAGACTACAAAGTTTGTGTCCCTCAACACTCGTACTTCAATTGTCACTTCACCTAAATATAAATAAAAGCAAGAAAAATGAATATGTATAATGATACCTCTCTTTTTGAGATAAGTATGAAATTGACTGAGAGAAAGCCAATTTGTAAAAGTGTATTTGTTCTTACTACTCTTTACATAACTATTAATGTAATGTGCTTGAAAAGTAAGAAAAATCCAAGTTAAAAACAAAACAAAAAAAGCTGTTTATCATCATTGATATGAAAATAACGTATAAGGACAACAATTTCACGTAAGTCCAATAAAAGAGGAAAATATTTGGGTAAAGAAGATTTTATATAAATGTAGTGATTCATGTTTGGTGAATAATAACTGCACAGGATAACAGGGGGGCTTGTATGACAATATCCCATCTGTTGCCACTGGTATGATGCATATAATTTTGAGATTATAACCTAAATGAAATGATTGCACCTGTAATGTATTACAAATAATTTTACTTTTGCATACTAAGATACATTAATTGTCTTTAGGAGATATTGTTATCATTTCAATGATGATAAATGTTTTTTGTAAAATACTTTTCATCAAATTAGCATGCCTGTTTGGCAGAATAAATTTGTGAAGTTCTTGGGATGGTGTAATTATTAATGAAAAAAATTCAATAGTCATAATACGCAATAAAGCAATTAATTATAATTCACAAGGATAAATTTCACCATTTTATTATAAAACAAATGAAATGAAGAGCTGTGGTAAATATTAGATTTTGAATGCATATAACCTATTAAGCAGTACTATAACTTCCAAAATTATGAACAAAATCATTCTGGGAAATATGATATTAATGAAATTTACCTTTGATAGCATGTGTGGTAAGATTTGGATGAATAGTTATATTATATCTAGTTGGCTTAATAGCCAGAGGCAATCTAACTTTGTTCCATGGAAATATTTCACCATTTGTAGCAAGGGGGACAGATGGAACGGTTGTATTTGATACTTCCTCTCCTTCAAGATGATCTGGTTTTTCACCCACACAAGGGCAATCTAATACAACAAACCATTAATTAATGCACACATACATTATGCCAGCCATTAAATTAAGGAGAGAAATACTAAATAAATGCTCAAAATGAAGCAAACAAGAAAGCTTAAAGAATTTGAGGAGGCCCTAAAAATCAAAGTCTTGAAAAATTATGGAATATTTACCAGTGCCAGGGCCAGCATAAGCAATAATAAGAGATACGATGAAGAGTGTGGCAAATACAACGGTTGCAATAATAAGGGCTCTTTTCTGGGAACAGACAGCAACTCCATTGTGTTCATACAAGCTTCTCTTATTGATGTTAGTTTGACTGTCCCCTAAAAAATAGAAAAATACAATGAAAGTAAGATAATGTGGCAACTAAGCGGTAAAAAATACAGAATACCAAATTCAAACGCATGAAAATGAACATTTACTGTAATATAGGTCCACTCCATTTCAACTGACATCGATTAACACCACCTTTATAAACTGTACGTGAATAACACGCGGGATGAGACGTTATGTTGGCCTCCCTGATACACACATAATCTTAAAGTGACATCTAGCGATCTTTAACTGAAGCAGAGAAGTGTCAAATGACTTCTGGGATGGGGGTTACTTTTAAAAACTAATTACTCAATGTATGATTATCTGACTCTCTTTCTCTCAGAAATAAGAGAAGAATTCAACATAAAGATTCCATTTGAAATGGCGTGTTCGTACTCTATATATAAATAAACATAACTATTTTTGTAATTTGACTCTACCCGCTGCAAAATTACGAAAAAAATGTCAAGTTTCAAACTAAACACATATATCATCACGTATACTAATCTACGTTCTTTACAGCTCCCATGTCATGCAGTGTCACTAGCGTCGTTCACAATTATTGATTTTTGTCCTCAATTCATACTACCTAATGCAATTCATTACAATTTTATTGAACAAGCAAAGACGAGTATTGAGAAATTTCTTGCATCCTAAGCAAACACATGCATGTCTAAGGCAGTCACAGGATATGGTTAAGGCGAAATAGTCGGATGACTAGAAACAGATACCTGTCAGGAAGGCGACATCATCCACGTCTTGGTCGCTCATTACTAGATCTCGTCTCCTCCAAACAACCGCCTCGATTTCACGCGGACTCGTGACCACCGACTGCTTTATCAGTGGATCCCGAGCCCGATCGCAAGCCACGCTACCGATAGTTTATGATACAATTCTAAACACACAAGTTTGTTAAAAACACAATGCGGAATGGAAGACGATTGCTGCAGATTCACTGCATCAGTATTAGATATTCCTCTCGACAATCAATTTGGAAAGACGCTGGCAGGCTGGACCACGCAGATAATGTTACACGACACTCCATCTTTTACGAACATTAACAAACGCAATATTATTGAAGACAACGAAATATATAAAAAATCATCCTTAAAGAGTTTAACACGACAAGCATTTCCATCTGCGAGCGAAATGTTTGACGTTTCGATCAACTGTTTGTAAATACACTTGCCCTGCCATCTATGTAACGCCCAGTGTACTGAAAGGAAGCTCCTGTCCTGCCCGGAAGATGTCACAGAGTTGAAATTGTCCAGGCAATTGAATCATAATGAATACTGTTTAAATCAACCTATACTATATAAGGATCATGGTAAAATTGTGATCGTAGGAGTTGTTACTTTATGGTCATAATCAATTTATAAACACCCATTCTTCATGGTAAGCTGAACCTGATGTTGCGCTCTGGCCAGTGATGAATAATCACTTTTCTTACACTTCGTAATTACGTACAAAAAAATTGAATCAATTATTATTAATTTCTATCTACAACTTTCTTGGTGATAATGGATTAATACCTACGCTCATCCTTGTGTATAATTGTACATGGGTGATTTTCGGAAATTGAAGGACAATTAAAAAATAATAATTCTATGATCGAAAATATTTTATTAAGAGATCACTGTAAAGTGGAAATATTTTTTTCAACTATTTAAAGAGTGTTTTTTTACATTAGAGGAACATTAAATTTGGTAAAATATAACGTGGAAACAGTACTAAAATTATAGTAATATGCAAAATAAATCAGTAAAAACAATATATCTGGAAGCGTTTTGAATTTCAAAGTTTGAAGTTTCGTAAAAAATTAAATAAAATAACTTACAAAGTGTAACACCGTAAATTATTCCATACTCATGAACATATTATTTTTCGACTCTATTTAATGATCTTTCGACTTTTGAAGAGAATATCAGTTTAAAAGTTCGTATGTAAATACCTTATTGAGCACGCAACGCATTTTTGCGTCAATATAATTTAAAACGCTATAAAAATGTAAATTAAAAAAAATTAACTTATTAAATTTCGTGTCATTTAAAAAACGACAAAATAGTAAGGCAAAAGATCAAACAAGTCGTTATTCTTTATTTCTTTACTTCGTGAAGTCTACCTTGAAGAATACGCTCTCCTCTTTAAGACGAAGTTTCTTTCTCAGCTATCCCTTCAGTTCATGTGACTTTCATGTAAGTGAGCTGAGCTTTTTTGCCTCTCATTTCGGGAGATTTGGATCTCATCGACTCGCGTAGGGAATGACAGGTGAGACAGCCTGGCAAGAAGAATGAAAATATAATATTGGAACACTACAGAAACGTTAATGACACTGAAGCAAATTTGAATGTGTAAGTGAAAACAAAAATGCTTATGCAAAATTTGTAGATTGTCCCAAAAATCTATCTTACATATGTTCTCCTAACATTAAATAATAAGAAACATTTAAATCGAAATATGATCATAAGATCTCTAAAATTCTCTATTATTACAATCTTTGGATGTATAGTTTGTATATTCTCATAGTTGAAGAATTTATCATTTTATTTTTAGTTTATCTGTAGAGGTGCTATTTATGTACTTTATGGTAACGTTCAGGTAACGGTCTTTTTAAACTAAAAAATTCTATAATGTGTAGACTAGTTATTTTTTCGTAATTTTTGTAATTATATGGTAAATTTCGAGAAACTCATGTATACTCTGCCTTATAATAATAATAATAATAATAAATTTATTGTCAAAAAAAGTACAAACTGCGTATGACCACGTAGTAGTAAACTAATTTACTCTCCGGAAGCAAGCAAGGGACCATCCCATCAATTCCAATCAAGGGCCCTTCAAAAATTTCTAAGACAGATTCAAAAATTTCAGCAAAAATTCTAGACAAGATGAAAAGTTAGCTGCGAGTTATAATACTAATATAATGTCAATATGTTTGTAATTAAACGCAAAAAATTTACATGTACAAATTATTATCGAACTATAGATTATTCTGAGTATAGTGTTTAAAAATCATAAGAATTGAAATAACACTAAATTCACGATTTATTGTTACAATAAACACTCCCCTAGACAAAAACCTAGAGAACCTGTATAAGAAATCCGCCTCTACTCGAAAGAAAACGGGAGAACCGGAAAACCGGAGAATTATATAAAACTATTGTATCGTTTGTTAGTCGCTAGATAACTAGAGTTAGCAACTTTAGGTTTTTCTGCATACCAAGGAGATAAAAATAGAGTACATCATACAATTTGTCAAATTCCAATCCTTATGACATTTTAACTAGTCTTAAAAAATATGCAATATAGCTCCTATCCGCTCAATACCTTATATCTGGATGTACAATACTGCGACAAAGTATGGCAACCAGCTAAACATTCCAGGTGAAAGTTACTCTGTCTCCTTAGGCGGCTCCACACATTCGCTATTCGACGAACCACCAGCAACAGCTCGCCGAATAGCGACTAGTGTGGATGGGTTGCTCGTTATTCGTCGCATCACGAATACCGGTGCTCACCCTTTCCCGCAGAGTGTCGGTCTTTTGAGACACATCAAAGGAAGCCGAGCATTGGTAAATATTCGCGAGTGACCTGTTTGTGGTTCTGTCCACATATTTGTGCTTTTACGAATGTCAAGGATAGTGAGTTATACGATTTCAAGTTACTTCGATTAAGTAATCGCTGAAAAAACTAATTATTCGTAATTTTTCTCCTTATCGTACAAAGTAATAAGTGTTTTTAGAAGTGATAAAATAAATAAATTTGAAGTAATAAAGTAGTGATGGAGTAACTTCTTTTGTTATTTCCAGCGTGGTCATACGCAGTTTGCAACTGCTTTTTGACTATAAAGTTTATTTGATGAGAGATTTAAACCACAAACATTTTTATTCACTTCATTTTAATTTTTTATTGAGCGTCTTTACATTTTTTATTAAGGTTTATTAAAATTAATAAAAATGTAACATTTAAATATAATGAATGATATTTCAATAAATAAATAAATAGAGAGGACTGTTGTGGAGACACAAATTAAGATACTTATACAATATTGATTCCTTTACAGTGGATAAAATCTACAATGACTGTAAGGGTCTTTAAATTCGAGAAAACCAATTACTATAGCTATATCCATATAATATAAAAACTAGCTTATTAATGATTTAATTTCACTGATTTAATTAAGATTAGACAAGATCCATTTCACAAGACACAACTCCATACACAGCATAATGTGTGATTACTTCAGATTCACTCTTCGTAACCTCTAATCGGCAACACGAATATTCGTTGTTCCCAGAGCGAGCATGTGCTGGGCATATTGCTTATGTCTGGATCACTGTGCTCGCCAATAGGCGAATACTCGGGAAATACCCCCAGCAAGTCGCTGTTGCTCGGTATTCGCTGTTCGGTTGCTCGGTATTCGCCGAACAACGAATGTGTGGAGCGGCCTGTAGTCTACGTACTGCGAAGGAGAGGAAGAAGTGTGTAAGTTCTGGATTCGATTGATTTGTGAATCCACTTCCGGAGTTTTGCAAGGCGAATATTCCTACATAACCAAAGTAAGATAAAATGATCATTTGATCGTCCAACGTGTCCCAGTACTACTATTAATAAACTGTAATGTACAAGTTCGAATAAGCAAACTATTCATAATAAACTTTGTCAAAAAACAGTTACAAACTGCGTATGACCACGTGGAGGACAACAAACTAATTTATTTTCCTCTTTAACCTCGTTAACGAAAAATTACCAGTTTATGGTTCGGACGTAATTGACAATGCTAAGAACAAAGTATTTAAAGATGGAATTAGCTGCCATTAAGGCATCTGAAACACTTATGCCAAATCATGAAGCATTTCATACGCACATATCTCATAGTATCGCTACCCTTGAGCCCTTGATCGGAACTAATGGAATGGTTCCTTGCTTATTTCCGGGGAGGAGCGTTTTTTTATCCCCCACAAGGTCATATGCAGTTTGCAACTGCTTTTTTGATAATAATGTTTATTTTATTTATTTTAGACGATCTGGTGGCTGTCGAGTGGAGAAGTCTCTCATCCACTAAAAATGTTGAACACGGATTACCTGGTCCTGGGTGCTATATAGGATGTTTTGATCATCAATTGTGCCAAAATAAGACGACGGAAAAATCCTCTGTTTGAAAATCCAAAATACTGTTTGAAATCCGACAACCATATCAAAACCACTTAATTTGATTTTTTTGAAAGTGTAATATGTTCCAACATTTTTTGCTAAGTAGATGTGTGACTTTGGCATCTTCAATGGGGATTACTATTCTGGTCGAAAACAAAAGCGATTTTAATACAAGATTTACTGTTGAAAAAACTGTTAAAATAGCACATATTTTCAATATTTATTCTTTAAGAATAATATTTGCTGTTAAAACTCACATGATGTAATTAAATGAAAGAAAAGGTCCTGAAACTAAAAAACCTCGAAATAATTTTATTAATTTTACGTTAACATAAAAATACATAAATTTCACAAAAGTAAATAAATTTTACATGTATGTTTTTTTAAAACAAAAGATGAACTTTTATGTTTCACGAGTTAATTTAATACAATAAGTTGAAGTTAACTTATTTTTAGCATTCAAATACATGGTTATATGAAAACACAATGGACATTACAGCTTAGGGTTAGGGAAAAGCTAACGTTAAATCCTAAGTCATCCCACGCGGAGACCGCATTTTCGGTATCCACTAAGAATCGTGATGTGAAATGCAGAGCGTCGCGTCAAAAAGTAGCGATGCAAGTCTCGTTCCGCAAATAAAATCACACACACAAAATGAGAAGCTGACCTGGTTTTACCCGAAATGTCCATCCGGTTAGTCTTCACTTCACAAAACGCACATTTGGAGAAAATTGATGCAAGTGAGAATTAATAAGTTATCGATAACACACGTTTCAAGTTTCTTTTATTGTTACATTTAATATGTTGTTGATGCAGTGATCGAATAATACATGAATGCTGTTAGGTCCGCATGCAAATACTGCTCGAAACTGACGTTGTAGTACCAGGGAAATAATAATAATAAATGAGGTAATGTTTATTTGCTCATTGACCTCATAGATTGCAATGTGTCAAGCAATTGTGATAAAAAGTTAATACATACAAATTATCACTACGAATTAATACATATAAATTACAAACCAAAGTTGAACTTTTTTTTCGTGGGATGGAGTAAAGTCCAAATAAGTTTAATGACATTCCTCGGGAAATTCATAGTTTATTATTAATACACCTCACTACGTTTTTTATCTGTTTTGAAGAAAAGTAATTAACACCTTATTGAAATCTTTTTGCACGTGTAATAGCTGATTAAATTCATGGAATACGATCTTATTCTCGTGCAGACAAATTTATTTGTACCAAACTTGTGCTACATGTCACATGATAAAGAATTAAAACTCTTAAACCGTGAAGAAACACTATATACATAACACGATATTTCGTCTCACATATGTAATACAAGTTTTATTCAAGTAAATTTGTCTGCCTACAACATAAAATCGTATTCCAAGGATTTGTTAATTATTGCATAGCAGACGTAACTATAACAACAGAAGCATATTATTGGAAAGGAGAATTATTCAATGTTTCCATATTCATTCAAAACGAGGAAATATTAAAAAGAAATTATTATCTCGCGTGATCATAATTCGGGGCAGTATATTTGATTGCTCGCTTAAACGCCCTACTAAGCATGAAAGTGCAAAAATTTTACATTTGACTTTCGTGTATTTACGCGAACTCCCGTAATTTTTTCGGTCCTCTGGATCTACGTGATTTATTGTGTTGGATTTCACAACTTGTTTATTTTCACGTGTGAACTGGAACAGATCCAAATCGAAGAACATGAATTATTTTCTCTCATAAACTCAGTTATGTTTTGTATGAGAACAAACATGATTGAGAATAACATTTGCCAAAATAAAATGAAAGAGAATAATCAAGATGAAATATTTTATCCACTTTAGAGGAAAAACGATTAAAGTTGATGACACTATCATGGTTAACAATAATAATAAGTTTACTATCAAAAGTATAGTTACAACTGTATATAATCATGTGGAGGACAATAAACTAGTTTACTCTCCGGAAGCATGCAAGGGACCATCCCATCACTACCGATCACTAGCCTTAAGGAAGAGGCGGATTTATCATTTCAACGCCTCTAAAGATACGAATAAAAATAGTTCGCAACATATTATATCTACAGAATAACAACAAATTTATATTTTGTATTTGAGATGAGCTAAAACGAAGGCTACAACGTGAATTTTACACCAAAAATATAATTAATAACTTGCGACCTTTTATGGTCGAATAATGTGTATACTTTCAGTGAAATATTATTCGTCCGTAAAAGGTCCCAAGTTGTTAATTATATATTTGATTAGACTATATAATGGACGTTAATAGTAGTAGAATTTACCCCAAAAAATCAGATTTCAGTTGTAAATAATGACACACGAATATTTGACTAAAGTTAACACATATGTTGCATTCATTGACTTCCTTCTTCAACAGTTTTCCAATAGAATCAAATACAATAGCAGGATTTTATAACAAAAAGATGTGGGAATATTTGTAGAAGTAGAATTGTCTGTTTGTTCCCTTAACACTACGAGTTGGAATAGATCACTTTGTCATGTTGATAAAATATTTTTTAACACCATTGTAAGGGGATGCTACCTAAAAATAATACAAAACGACTGATATTGTTGTCGAATTAATATTTTTAAGACCGATGAGAAGTGACATTCGCGATACCAAGTAGAAAATTGTAATGTAAGATAATACGGGGGTAAGAAAATATTCACACATTCGAAAACTAGATCAAGGATTAAGTGTAATAACTCGGTATCCATGGTAATGGTGTGTTGATGCTCACATAAGTATAATTGCATTAGTAGAACCAATTTGTATGCAAAGGCTTCCACAGAACTCTCTTGCGCTGGCGTAAGGGTTGGGACGGAAATGGAAATTCGTAAGAGCTAAGCGTGTTAGGGACAGCTGGAATAAAAGACGGGAGAGATCACTCTTTAAGTAGTGGCATTCATATGCTTAAGTTAGTTTGTTCCATAAGGTAGCTATTGTTTCAACAGATTTCGATTTTTCATCAAATGAATGATGAAAGTACAGTATGCAAGAAATAAAGATGTCAAATGTATAAATAATTTATTGCAAAAATGCAATTGAGTTGCAAAGTAGAATTTGAAAGGGAATACAAATTAATCTGCATAATTTTTATGAAAATACTGGCTTGGTACGATTTTGGAAATACTTATCGGATTACTTATATACATATTGCAATTGTTATTATTGGAATAAACAAATTAAGGGAGAATATTCGAAGGACACTTCCAATTGAATTTATTAGCGAGGACAGTATGTTCATAATTAGTGGTCCGGCAAATTAAATTGGAGTGTTTCAGTTTTTTTATTGATGAAAGTAAAGGAAGAAGTAGTTGGGTAGTTTCGCAATGTGTCTGAATATTTCGTTACCATGAGCACAGCCGACTGGAAAGAATATATTTTACATATATATGACTTAACTACTTGTTTTGAACTTGTTTGTCCGGGACAATCAAGTCCAGGGCCAAAGTACAGCCATAGCAGAAATACGACAGCGACGTAGGTTTGTACAGCTCTGATATTGCCCTGAAGAAGACGACAGCAAGATGGCCGAAACGTTGGAGTTCTATCTACTAAGCGGTTTGTCCCGGACAAACGAGTTCATACTGACTCTGGCTGCGGAAGCCTACGTTATATTTAACTACTTGTTATATACATTGAAGATAAAATTGCAAAAAAATGAAGATTAACAGTCAAGAGAGAAGTTACTTTAACTCAAAAACTAATATTTTCATTGATGGAACTGGGATGGAACTCCGATTTACAATTTGAGCAAGTTGATGAGATATGTAACATTTGTGACTGTATGTTCTTGTCTCTGTATGACAAAGTTCTTTTGGATTTTCTTTTATTCCGACGATTCTACAATTACATTTGCTTGCTCATCACACACGAGACAAATATAAAAGAGAATGTAAAGATCCTCAGTACATAAACAGAGGAAAAAATGGATATATAACAAAAATCTTTAATATATGGTGACGAAAATCGTACTCAAAAAAGGGATCATGTAATCTTTTACTCAGAAATATTGTTGTTAAAATTAGAGTTAAAATCACCAAAGATCTTCCTCGTCCTCGTCTTGTTTGTTTCTCTCCCACAGGAAGTTTTTGCATTTAGAAACGTTGAGTGTCTCTATGTTCATTTCTTACCACCACAAATCCCAACACAAGTACGATTCTCTTTTCTAGCTCTATATTTTTGAATACAAATACATTATTTTAAATACTAAATCTTATTATTTTTATTTCCATATAAAACGTTTCGAATTGTTTACTCTTATTTTGTATTTTAAAATTTAAAACAAGTTAGTCCCATGTTTAACATTTCTGTTTTGCTATTTCATTAATAATATTGTTCACGTATTTTTCGCTTCTGTTTTTGTTATATTTTAGTCTTGAAGATATCCGCAACGCGGCAGAAATTTATACTAATTTATGCTAATAAATTAAACAATTAACTATTACTGTCTTATTAAAAAGAGTAATACGCTGTGTACAGTTTCATAGATATTCTGTCCTCCATCTCGTACTTCTGCAACACCTTTTCCATTTAGCTGTCACTGTAAATAAATTTATTGTCAAAAAACAGTACAAACTGCGTATGACCACGTGGAGGAAAAAAAACAAACTAATTTACTCTCCGGAAGCAAGCAAGGGACCATCCCATCAATTCCGATCAAGGGCCCTAAGGCAGAGGCGGATTCAAAAAATTCAGCAAAAGTTCCTAGATAAGATAAAAAGTTAGCTGCGAGTTATAATACTAATAGAATGTCAATATGTTTGTAA
>NNCF01131069.1:819528-908817 GCA_002313205.1 Laupala kohalensis | reverse complement strand
AAATATATGTATATATATATATATATATATATATATATATATATATATATATATATATATATACTAAAGACACAATAAATAAAATAACACAAAGGATTGAAGCGTTGTGTTATTTTATTTATTTGTGTCTTTAGTGTAAATATATATCTGCTCATAAAAAATAGGGTCGTTTGATTTGGTATTAATATACGCCGGTATTGATTTTAGCTTACAATTCCTACTAGCCATTTTAGCAATATAAAAACTATTCAATACAATGTAATAGATAGTGACCATAGCGAAAAATAATAATTTTCGAGACTTTTTTAATACATATATTATATACAGCTTACGTTCCGTCCTATGTGTTGGAACGTTATCGCAGCTTAAAAGGTATAACATAAAGGTTAGGTGACAGACATTATCTTTGCACTGGTTTTAACGAATACTCTTTCACTAAATTTTGTTTCGTCTGTAACATATGTATTCAAATAGTCTCGAAATGTATTATTTTTCTTCTTGGTCACTATCCATTTCATTGTATTATATTGAGAGAAATGAGGAAATCTCAACTACAATTTATAAAATTATTTAATATTTGGATGGAATATATCTCACGAGAAAATAGTTCATTTTCGGACATAAATTAAGCAGCGACTTTTATAATACAAGATTTTTTAAAACTTTAAGTAATAACTTACATTAGTTTTAAAATATTTGAATTAATGGCCCGCGATTCGCTTATTTAGAAAAAAAATTCCCTCTATTCTCTAGTAGTAGTTTCACGAATATTTGTCCATCTCATCCCCCATCTGTATTTGAGATGAATTCTAGATTCCGAGCTTCATTTCTAATTTTATTTGAACTCGCCATTCCTCTAAGGAAAACGGCAATCTCTGGGTCTCAACTGCATAATGTTGTTCTTTTTATCTCAAGATCAGACATACTACAAACCTACAGAATGTGAGAAAAGCATTCTTGTAGGGTAAAGTACAAAAAAAAAAAAAGAAACCGAAAACAGATGAGCGTTGACATTGATATGTTTTAATTAACCCAATGCTCTGAGATCTTATACCCAGATATAATTAAACAATTTGCAGCAGAAAATTGAAAAATTGTTTTTAAAAGGAAAATCGATAATTATCTTCGGAATTTTTATTATTTTCCTTTTATATATTTATTCAACCTTACGAATATAATTTCGTAATTTTATCCTTTCCATTTTTTTTTGTAGTAACGTGAACTAGCTGCGCTTAAAGAGACAGTTTCGCGATACAAGCCTCGGGTCTCGAGAGCACCTAATTATCTAATCGTGGATACTCTCTTTAAGACAAAACGTGTTCAAAACAATTCAATGACACAGTTCTTCGTTTCCGGGATATCTAAGCCACGATGCAATTCAAACTTGGTGAACGTCATAACCGTTCCCGTGAACAGTAACACCGCTGCCACCACCTGGGTCGCCATAAAACCCCCATCGCAATCTCCAGAGTAGCGTGGCATGTGTGTGCGTGGAGCGGATATTATTAACCACGTGGTTGCTGCCAACGGAGCGCCTATATCCGTCTACCCACAACATCATACCGCCTCCGCCGCCACCGGCATCCACCACGGCGCGGCAAAACAGCCTGCTGCTCCTGTCACCACATAGCCACATGTTTACTGCTTTCCATGCAGCGTTGTATCTACAGTCATAGCTAAGCAGAAACCAAGTCAAAGTCGAAATTCAATGGACAATAGACTCTCTATTGACGGGATTGTTTCGGTCGCCGGTAACCGGAAACAGCGAAACCCACGCATCATCATAGACTGTCCAAAATGGCACATAGAAAAAAAATAGAAAGAGCTTCTACTGTTTTTATTTTTCTCCAAACTCCGATTATCAAAGTGAGACCTAGCTCAGTGACAACCTACCACTCAATTTCGATGACAATATCCAAACGTACAATTGTTCATATGTGAAACTATTCAAAATTAGCGTGCTCGCTCATCACCAAGTCATTGAGGGTCAGAAAAATTTGTAGCTTTTCATTTCTATGTCTTAGTTCATATAGCTGTGGTGTATGAAAAGTTTACCCTCTGCAGTTACAACCGCAGTTGTAATTCTCGGATACAGGAATCTAAATTCCATTTAGACGCTGTTCCCCCCCCAAAAATGTGTCATGATGTGACTAGTGAGTAAACTCACGAAGAGTTGAGCCTTACTAACACTCATCGTCGTCCTTAGTTGGCCGAAACTAGAAATACATACATATTAATCAACTTTAAATTATAGGAAATTGACGGGAAAAAAACCAATTTAAACTTCTGAGACACTCTAGGCTATATGATAAATTTCTAAACTATATGATAAATTTACTAGCAAACAAATAAAGTGCGAATCGGCTGCCGATTTCCATGAACATATGAAGAGTAAATTATCATTATTGCTGCCCTGTGATTCCTTTTAGTTCAATAAGGCTCCGTAATAACACGACTTCTCTTTGGTTGTTTAATTTTAGACATGGATTGGTATTTTTGTTGAAAATTCAAAGATATGAGTATTAACTCGCATTGTTAGGTAAAGGGAACACACAAATGTAAATAGGGGATGTAATTGCTCATAAAGAATGAATACACTCCTCAATCATACTTTGACGTAAAACCCTTTCCCTATTACTGATACACTCGTACAAACGTAGGTGCTGAATATATATTCTCGTACAGTACATTAATTTACACAAGGATCACATAACAAAGCTCCAGTATTTTGGTGTATATGGCGTTTCTGTATTCTCCTACAATACCTACAGTTTACGTAACGAAGCTTGTCATTAGATCCTGCCTGTCTTCATTACTAACTTCTATTCAACGTGTGGTGAATGCTCTTACTTCCGACTAAAGAAATAGTTTTATAAAATAATATATCTGTCAGTGCGAATAAACGAGGATATATTTTAAAGCGTATTTCAGCATGTTCGGAAAATGTGTGTCACGAACTCAGTACTTTTTTTCAGAAGTATTTTCATGAAGTAATTCTTGAATTCATTTACATTAACTTTACTATACTAACAATTTTTTCAGCATTTAAATTTCCATCCATATATTTCAATGATAGGAAAGGTTCTTTACCTACGTAACATCGAACTCAGCTGCAAAGAGAGCATTATAACTTTTTTCATGTACATTTTACTAATAACTATATTACCATACTAGTCTTACCCATTTTTTGTAACTTGAATAAGAATTAATATACTGAATTCACTTATCTTGACTTGGATAATTAGGCTAATTATTGTAATACGTAGGCTTTCTTATAAAAATAAACTATAAAATATAGCTTCATTATACTGAAGCTTCATACTAATCTCATGTAAATTCTTTGACATTCTTCCGAGAACTAGTGACGACAAATAGGTAATGTGTTGGTGTGTTTCTTAATCCATCAACTATTTATTAACAAACTATATATTCCATTAAATGTCACCTGGTATTTGATCAGAAAACATGAAAGAACTAAATATTTTGGGCAGTGAATGAAAAACTGACATGATTGACAACTTGGCTAAATATGCAAAATAAATCCGTCATGTTATCAATCCAATTCATCCTCTACCTTTCTATTTAACTGTGTTATTTTAATTAAAAAGTGAGTTTACTGTGTTATGAAAGTAGGAGTGAACTCTTCTTATATAAATACTGTCGCGTGTGTAACTCTGGAAAATAGAATATTTCTCTTGATGATGAACTTAATATTAATCAGTTCGATGAACTTATTATTAATCAAAACATATTTTCCATTTTGAAAATAGGGAAACAGAAAGATTATAGTTACTTACAAATATCATAAACCAACACCAAAACACCATGTTAATAAACATGTTCCGTAGAAATTAATGGGAATTGAAAACGCAGGTACACAAAACGAAATGGTCTTTTACGAATACTAGGTCTATGTATCCGTAAGTATTTTGACTCGCTGAATCCGAATTCGGGGTAAGAATTGCTCCAACACCCCCAAATTTATTTCTATCCCGATTTTCTGAATTTATGGGTGGATTTCGTGGTTTGCAAAATGGAGGGTGATGAATAATTTCTGGCCCCCGAATAGGATTCAGCGCAACAAAATAGTTAAAGACACATAGGTCAAGTCTTTTGAACAAATCATTTTATTTTGTTTGATATGTTTATTATGTAATTACTCGTACATCACAAAATTTACGTATGCGAAGACGGGAGTGCTCAGCTAGTTATCATGAATTAAAATAAGAATTCGTCTTCCTGGAAATTTTTCGTGATACAAGAAGTGAAAAAGTTATATTTCTTTTCCAACGAAGAATTTGTTTCTTTTAAACCTCCGAGACATGTTTTTTTAAAATATCGCTGTAATATTTTTTCTGCATTTCAGGTGTATCAATACACAATACTGGCACATGGAGACATTCACTTTTCAGTTCTTTTTTAATTTCAGTGTCATTGTAAGTCTGTCTGATAATCTTGACAGCAACCTGAAGGTCCAAATCGTGTTCATCAATAATGCTGCATGTTTCAACTTGCATTCTAAGTAATATTCAAAGGTTTTTCATCTTGAGACTGAAATTTATACCAAAAATTCCCTTTCGAGTTCTCCACATTTTAAAGAAGTGTGTGTTTAAATATTTTTGACTCTAACAACTCAAAATTCAAACTTCTCATTAGATTTCCCTTTACTTGAAAGTAAATTGTGAAATAAATCATCATACAATAAAAAATATATAATCCTAAGCATTTTACATTAGTTTAATGTTTCCTTCAAATGACTTTTTCCGAAATTTTCATTTTGATAACTTAAACTGAGAAGCAAACGATTAGAAAATGTAAAAAAATGCGCATTGTGTTACAAAACAGCTTAAGGGAGATGATGATAACGTGTCAGAATTGCTTCTGGAGTAGAGGACTTCTAACAGCATTTTGCTGCTTCGGGGACACCGCTTTGAGGCTCCTCTGTGCCCTGGTCGTTGCACGTGACTACCGCGTGTTTTCAGACGTCCTCCTTATGACATGGGAATGAGGTGAAATGATGATGAGTGAATGTTGTGGTCGAATGAATGGCAGGGGAAACGGGATTACCCCGAGAAAACCTGCTGCGAACACCGCTTCGTCCACCACCGCGAATTGTACTTGGATCGGACAGGGTTTGAAGTAGCGCCACCAGAGGTAGATGGCGAGTACGATAAGCACTACGCAACAAGGGAGATCAATTGCAATTACTCTTCTGATCCATATACACTAAAGAAACTTCCCCGAAGTTTATTGTCCACAGAGAGAATATCAGGTGTAAGATATATCACGTGTAGATAGACTGGAATAAGGTTAAACAAATATTTATTTTCATTTCCGGATTCGGACTCTATTTTCGGATTAGACAACAAAGATGTCCCTCAAGAACATGGTTAGAATACGAAGATAATTATAATTTATATATGAAATATAACAAATGAAAATTTTGGATTTTTTACATAACATAATGGTGATTACATTCACATCAGAAAGACATTATTATTTTAATTGTTAAAAATGAATATCACAGAATAAAATATCAGATGCGATGTGATCTACATATTTTGGTACTATTTCTTGTTTTGCACGTTTCTATCAAGTCATGATTATCAGTAGCTATTGTACACCCATATCTAATTTAACTTTTCATATAACATCCTACGTACGAATTCAGTATTAAGAATTAATTACATGACTAGAAGCTCTTTATATGTCATAACTAAGTTCTCTTATCATGACATTTCGCACCCGTATGCAGACTTTTCTCACTTTCGTTTTTCAAGCAAGTGATTTTAATAGTCGAAAGTCGACCTTTTCGTATTCTTCTCATCTATTATAAATATTTCCTAGCTTATTCCACTCCCTTGTATAATTTCGACCACTTTCTTTCAGTGTCTCCTACTTATGCAACTTACATTATTAATCTGTACTCTTCTTAATATGCAAAAGTAGTTATTGTGTGGACGTGAGTATGTATGTTCGTCTACTCCTCCCCCTTATTTTTCTTTCTCTTGATCACGAGACCGATTTCTACGAAATCTGTGAAAAGAATGACTAATTAAGCAAGAGTACTGTGAATGTACACTTCCTTCCAGAAGCTGCAGCGGGAGAGACACGGTGAAAATCTTCAAACTTATGAAAGGAAAGGATATGTATCAAGCAGAGACGTAGATGTCCTTGGTGTCCAGTTACCCATCGCATTAAAAAAACTATATTTTGATTGGTTTTTGTAGTAACTCTGCCTTAGGGCCCTTGATCGGAATTGATGGGATGGTCCCTTGCTTGCTTCCGGTGAGTAAATTAGTTTTTTTCCTCCACGTGGTCGTACGCAGTTTGTACTGTTTTTTGACAATAAATAAATTTAACTAATACGTAAAGAAATGTAAGATTATAAAACAAACATCAGTTATTATTCTTTACGTGGTATTAATACTTTCCGTAATTTCAGTAAGAACGGTGTATTAAAAGAGAGATTTCTTATAAATATAATGAATAATCATACAATTTTTTCGCTAAAATCATAGTTTCTGTGAATATTTAGGGTTATTAAATGGCTTAAAATAGAGTTTATGACATCATATTTTCAAAAAATATATACGGGGTGACCTCAAATCGCAAGCTGGTCTTGGGGTATTCCTTAAATACATTTCTGGCTATGCCGCTAGTAACAAGTATCTCTTTAACTAATTAAAGAAAAAATACAGAAATTGTATTGATAACAATAGTCATATTGATGAGAGAATATCGGACGTAATACTCTTTCAGTAGAAAATAAATATAATAATTTGTAGAAAAATCACAGAAGTTCCATGAGTACTCTGCTATTACTATTGTAAGTTCTGTATTTTAACATGTAGTTTAATCTCCTACTTTAGTTGTGAAGTGATTTTATCTTTAATTTAATTGTATCTGCTCTGTAATTTAATCTTTGATGTGATTGAAATTGTAATTAAATACACGGTAATTTTAATATGTAATTTTATTCTACACGTTTCGTTATTTGATGTAAAATAGAACTACATATATGGTGCGTTTCACGGACATTTCATTTTATTTAAAACTTCAAACAACTTCTTGTTGACTTTTCCGTTTCCTCCAATGTGTTATTTGATATTGTGAATTATTTGCTGTCATTAAGTTCGACTATGTTTTCTCAGAACCTATATTACAGAAGATTATCTTACATATTATCTTTGGTAATTAGATCCTCAGACATCCGTCTTAGCATCCGCATTAGTCATAAAATCTACGCAACCCAGATATTCTCCCTTGAAAATTACACACGAAATTATTTCAGTTGATTGTTTACTAAGCATTAACTCTACCATCCATAACATTCGTCGGTACATTTTCCGTTATCGGAAAGGAGATTCTTCAGTTATCCATTCGTCACCTCTTTTTAGACAGTAGTCATGGACAGTAAACACAAGATACGAAACATTTACCTTACGTTTTGCTTCAAGCCACCTTCACTATTTCATTCATGTATTTTAAACTGTTATCTATTCTTTGGATTAAATGATACCGTATTTTTTTAAAATATTTTATGCTAAAACGATCTTGCCAGGTGAAAATTGTGACGGACCGGAACTCAAACTTGGGACCTCCTGCTATGGTTGTAGTGGTAGCACTTGCAACCAGAGAGGATTGTCCCGGGTTCGAATCCCGGTCCGTCGCAATATTCACCTGGCCGTCGACGTACAAACACACTCTCCACGAGTTGATACTCGGAAGTTGAGAGTTTAAAACGATCCTATTCGGAAATGAAACAATTTTACGTACTCACTATGAATATTCTTCAAAATTATTAAATCTGTTCTCACGACAAAAATCTATACAGAAATGTACCTACATTTGTTTCTCGCTTAAAAGTATAGGATTACTTGTTTCTTTGAGAATTAAGGGTGTCTACTTGATAACTTCATTCGTTTTCAGCTCTTTACTATCTCACCTACGTAAAGCGTAAGATTCCAACAATCATACGCAACACACGAAACTACTTTATACTGAAAGCTGTTTAAATACGACATAGAGTATTAATATCATCTATTCAAAATTTTGCTCATTATTCTCTAGTAACCAGAGTTGTAAGTCACGTCACGAATGCCACGTCTCGTCATCTTCATTTACGAATACTACATCTGATTTGCTGGAAACGCATTCTCTATTTCTAGGGCTTCACTACCAGTGACGTAACCAGACGTAATGATGACTATTAAATCGGAATATATCTTTTATTTCATTCCCGCTATATTCTCCGAAAAGAATTTCGAATGGAGCGAAATAGTCACGTAGGAAAAGTATAGGTTGTGGTTCTGCATAGTTCTGGACGAGGTACTGTGGCAGTTATATGTTCCTCCGTCATACTAATTACGATCGGCAAGTTTCATTTGTCTCTGAAATGAATAAGTCTTATGGTTCAAAAACATTTTCCATCTCTGGAAAGTTCTTCTTCAGCATCGTTAGAGAGATGATTTCAGGATATGGTAGTGAATCCAATAATAAACGGAATTTATTGTGAACAAATTAGTGGAAATTCTCTCTTCACAGATGACTATCTGCGTGAATGATTGAGAGGAACGCGCTTTGATTTGCTAATAACCTAAAATTGATTACAGTTACTGAAACGATGCGTGAAAGTTCGTCAAGTTAAAATGGCTTTGTGGAAACAATTTGTTTAATGCTGACCTTTCCGACACCGAATCATTAGAGTTTGAGCTATACTTGACGAAAAGGACTAAAATCGTCTTTGTGTCTGTTTTGCGATGAACAAATTCGCGTGTCAGTAGCTTTCAATTTGGCTTAATCTCAACAGTTATCTTCATTAGTTTATAAGAATCAGCTCTGCATTCCAATGAGAGAAGTCGTACTGATTTAAAAGTGTATCGAAGTGAACCAAAATTGTACATATTCCAGTGAACACTATTTTGATACACAAAAATCACCACGAGAACGTTAACAATGAAGAACGTGACTTACTTGTATTTTCCAACAACAAAGTGATAATTTCATTGCACAGCTGTCTGGCAACATCTCCGTGGAAGACAGAGGATACCGCATACCACAACAGACTCTTTTCATCTTCGTAATCCATAATAATGATATAAATCGTTCGAATTTCTTCGGTTTGCCGAAAGAAACCCAAACGTTTTATAATTCTTCCGAAGCTGGTGTGATCAGCCGATGCGATCGGATGAATGACATCATTCGCTTATCTTTTACTGTTTGAAATGATCGGGTGTGTTCGGGTGACCTCGGGCGTCGAGTCCACACGAAGTAGTTTTAACACGATTCCTGGATATCCAAACTGAAAAAAAAACAAGCCAATGTTTCCGCCAAGGACCCGGAAGAGAAACGCGTCATGGAAGGTGCCACCAGGGGAAGATACCAGATATTTCCGTAATNGTATAAGAGACAGGTACCATACAGTAAAGACAGTGATGATATCCAGCCGGTTTGCGCCGGTTCGCGCAAACCAGTTCTTAAAACTAAAAAAATTAGCGAACCGATTGTTAATTTATCTCAAATAAATTATATTTATCATTCTCCTAAGAGTTGAATTAACCAATTAGCTAATTGATTCCGAAAATAATCTATAACATTTGTATTTTTTCTGTTTTATACGACGTAACAATGATTATTTTTTAAGAGACTGGGTTCAAACGAATTTAAAGTTCAACAATAATAGAATACATGTCATTTGCACGAATGTGCTTGACTCTTGAAATACAGGAAATGTGCGATGGAGTGACTCATTATTCTGCATAAAAAATTCATAACAGTATTGTATTAATTACTTAAATAAATTACATTTATCGATTTTCAAATTAGTTAATTTAATTATAAACAAATAAAAACTTATATGGAAATATCTTGTCAAATAAATAAGTTTTTTTTTCAATTATAGTGACGATGTTATTCTTTTCGATCTAATAAGTGAGATTGTAACGTAGTGTGCATTTGCACTACTGCACTTTTTTGTGTATGAGGGGAGAGTCACATATAATTTCTAAAAAGTCACCAAATTTGTTTAGGTACGAAACGAAAAAAAAATACATTTGCTTCCATGCTCACAGGGAAGATAAACAACATAAGATAAATATAACTTGTTTGGAAAACTGTTCCATTATTGGAACGTTCTACCATTAAATATGTCGTGGTTGATGATTTACAATTGACAAGTGAATTCGCTTTCTTTTTGAAATGTTTTAATACATTAATTTATACATTCATTCTCGCAAATTAGTAATAACGTATTAGTTTATACATTAATTTATTGTGATTTGTGAGCAAAAATTTGAAAGACATGACAAATTAATTATTCTTATAAAAATGAATAGATGTATCCGACCAGATAGAGCAGACAACATATTTTTATTGAAACGTGTCACAAGTAGACATGAATCCTGAATAAGAACACGAAACACATTAAAACATTCAAAACGAGTGCTCAACGTTTCGGTACTAATTTTTTTATCATCATTACTTGAAACATATCTGAGCTAGTGCTCAAGTCATTTTTTTTCTTCGTAGATTATTCTACGGACTGTGGCATTAATGTAAATGTGAGAGGACAAGAAGTAGAGAAAGTAGAATAAAATGTTTCTAAGTATTCTAGCAAGCCTCATAATAATTTAGAGGTGACGGGGAATATATTGACAAGGACAGAAATATTCTGATAAAACAAAGTCATTTCTAGGAGAGAGGGGTTACTTTAATGCAGATACTTTTTCTGAATATGTATCGGTTTAGAGTTGCAGTGTTCTGAAGTTAATTATTGAAAAATCTTAGCTCTCATCTCTCACATCGCCTTGCAGACGACAGTGCCATCGGACGTCATTTCTTGACGTTAATTATGTACGTTTTCAATTGTGACACTAGATGGTGTTGTATTCACAACTATTCGCTCCCTGCTATTTTCTCGTACTTGGTGCGAACCCAACATTGATAACTGTAAATTCTAATACATCTATGTTTGGATTGCAAAAGTATCAAAATACTAAGCACCTAACAAAATTGATGCAATTCTTTTGTTTTTTAATAATATTTTTTTTAAATTTATTTATTTATTATTAATACTATTATTAATTCGGTTTAACGTTCGAAATTATTTTGTGTAATATTTAACCTAACTCGGTAAAATTATACGACTAAAGGATATATAAATCGTAAAAATTCTCAGCTTGCACTGTTTTATATTCACAATGCTAGTTTTTATCTCTCACATCCCCAGGGGAGTTAGAGCCCTCACAGGCGCACTCACCTCCCATATTTAGTCACAATGATATAAGGAAAATATATTAATCTTAAGAAATATGTTTCAGAATTCATCAATTTTAAGAAATAATTATGAAACAGAAAACGAGAGGAGGTCAAGAAGACGTTAACAATTAATACTGTTAAGATGATACCTTCTGGACACCTAATCTCAGTTTCCAGAATGAGACAAGTGAGGAAATAGTACCATGCGAGTAATTGCAAATTGGAATGAAGACACCTCTATGATGAGCAAACACTTCCGGGGTGCATGTTTGTTTTGCTTGGGTCAAATGTGAGTACCGTACTCCCAATTAGAAAAACTCTCGTCTGACCCGCCTCTAGCTGCTAAGAGATAAATTTAGACTAATTTTCCGGTTGTATACTGGTGTGTCCAATGGTTAATTCTTACTTACAGAGGGAGGGAGAATGTTATTTTAGGTTAGATAATGGAGAGATTATTGACGTTTTGATCTTTCTGAAGTCACATTATTTGTTACAAAATACATTGTTGGATTGTAGAATAGACAACACAATGGACTTTGAGTTACGTGATTGACATTGTGTTCAATGACGGTCATCTTGTAAACTCTTCAAAGGTTGTCGGACCTCTTGTATCTATGGTACTGGCGTGTGCGCAATGTGGGTTGCTTATCTCTCAGGGGCAGATGAACAATTGTCCGATGCAATTTTCTTCCGATTTCATAAACTATCTTCTACTTTTCATAAAAAAAATACATTATTTTGACACGAGAAATACAAAAAAACTGATATAATGTGTTAAAATGCATTCTGTTGTAGTACAAAGCAATATTTAGAACAAATACATCAACAGTTCTTCTCTTCTTTGAACTCTTCGATCACACATGCAACGTTTAAGGTATACGTGGAAACTACCAAAAATTGAAAGTTTTTTATATCTTGGAGAATATAATGAAAGAAAAATTGTGATGTCGTGTATTTTTTTAATGAAAATACACAAGATATCTCAGAAGTAAATAATTTATTAAAATCGGAACTTGGTAATCAGTATTAACTGGACATAAAAAAGAATCTTGTGGGTAGACACATGACAATTTCTGTTCCCTTACTTCAATGGAAAAATATCGAAGATTTTCCTCAAATTAAAACACCTAAGTTTATATGCCTTACAAATAAACAAAAGCGTAAATAATGTATGTATTCGAATATTGTTTATGTTCGTTAGCAAACGATGAAATTTAATTTACTCAAGGTCGATAAAGTACGAAAAAAGATGAAAGAATTGAAGAGCTATCACAAAAAGGATTTGAACTATGGTGTGCGTCAGTCTCCATCGCTCTACCGCCATCAGCGACGTTCATCTCGTAAGCAGCTGTTTCTGCTCGGAGTCCGAATCGCGTCCAACGCATCTCGCGGCCGCCCGTCGCCGTCATCACAGGGACATCGTTCAGATTAATGGCTGCAGGGCCCTCAACGCATAGCGTCTCTCTCATTGGCCAGCGGCCAGATCCGGGTACGTAGACCGCCTTCGGGGGGTATCCGTCGCTGCTACTTCCGTCGCCAATGGTTCTACCACCTGTTCACTGTGATGATGTGCCAAAGTGGCTTTATTCTTTTACTACAACGGTCGGCAGACTTCTCTTCGCTAAACTCGCTCGCGTTAAAACTATTTTTTTATCAAAAGTTTCCATTAGACAATTTTTATTTTTGTTCTTCTAATATATTTATCTTGCATTCGACCTCGGAATACATATTGTTCTTTTCTTGGAAACCACAAAGGATCTATCATTGTTATACATCATACAAGATAGTACACAATATTTAGTATGAAAGTTTTATAGAACTCAATGTTTTATCCTCTTTAGGGCTTTCATCAGGTGTGACGGATGTTAAACATAGCAACATATATTAAACATAACAAAATATTAAACAACGTTAACATCACAACAGAACATAAATATTTATATAAAATGAGTTCACAAAGAAGTAAAACCATAATATATGTTATAAAATAATAATAAATTTATTGTCAAAAAACAGTACAAACTGAGTATGACCACGCGGAGGACAATACACTAATTTACTCTTCGATAGTAAGCAGCGATCATCCCATCAATTCCGATCAAGTGCACTAAGGCAGAGGCGGATTAAACAATTCAGCACACTCCTAATTTAAGAATAAAAATAGTTGGGTACATGTTATAATATTAATAGAATACCAATAATTTTTATTAAATTAAACAAAAAAGTTATAGTAAATATTTGATAACTTTTCTGTGTCAGTACGTTATTTCATATATGTTCTCATCTTTAATATTTTACACCTGACGAAGGTCCTAAAAAGGGTTGAAACGTTGTGTTCTGCAAAACATTTAAAACAAATATTTTGTAGGCATCACCTAAGGCCATACAATATATTTAACAGTAATAGTTTCTATTTTTGTCGTTCTTATTTTCAACTTTATTTTATAGAGTTTTGTAGTTATGATCGATATAATTACAATAAAGTTTGTAATGATGTTTTCGAATGATTGTGATCTTGGTTCTAATTTTGGATGACAGCAAAAGTGAACATGGCGTTACTAATTAAACTGATGCGAAACAGCCTTTCATGTGGTTCCACGTCGAAACGTTCTCTTGACATTCCATCAAAATGATGATGATAATAAACATAAAAGATGAAAGAAAATGTTGGTTGATGAAATTAGTACAAAGGCTTGTCAAAGTATTACTAAATTATGCGAGTAAGTAATCAAAGTATTTTTGTTTTCAATTAAAAGATGAAATTTTTTTTTGGGGGGGGGGGATTAAAAAAATAAACATCCATGATAAACTATTCTTTTAGTATTCTTAAACTTTTCCTGTATCTAATGTTAAGTGTTTCTTCTGCAAACAACTTACACACTGATCGATTGTTAATTATAATCGGTTTATTTATCTTATGGGAAAAGTAACACACGAATTATTAATAAGGATTTTCTGTTACTGACAATAGAAATAGCAAGTGATAATTTAATGACGCACGGTCAAGTAACTTATATCTTTTTTCTCCCTTGTTGTGAGAGCTAATAGAGACAATTTTTTATGTTTTTTTGCATGTATAAACAGTGCCAATTCCATAATTTAAGAAAACGTATGATCTCTTCATCACCATTTTAAATGCTTTCATTTAATTTTTATTAATACAAATGGAATTGACTTGAAACTGCTCCCGTGTCACTCAGCTTGTTTACTCGTTCGTATCTAAGCATTGGCAACGGATTTTTATTCCTGACAGCATAAAACCCCAAAGCAAGGTGAAGCTTTCCCGTACTCAGCGATTCAGTATGAGTACTAATGATTCCGCTTTTGAAGTCCACGATTCTTCTATATACTCTCTGGAATCCATAAAATACATAAATACTACGTAGAACATTAATTGTTTTCCTATTTTTAAGAATTACCATATAAATTAATGTAGAACATAACTTTTTTTATTTATTACTAGAATATCATACAAAAATTTCTGGGGTATATTTACCATTCTGCCGAATTTCATCAAGTTCAGCAATTTACACGAAACTAATCTATAAACAGACAAGTGTACCTAGTTAAAATAATCACGCATTAAATGAATAGTCTATATAGAATACGATAAATATAAATTGACATAGGTAATTGAGATATATTTACATTGCACGTGTAATAATCGGGAATAAAAGCTTCAGAACCGTTCCTTCAATGCAGATACGAGCATACACGTTCAAAATACCTCCAAGCTGTTTGCATTCGTGGAATAACTAATGCTATCAACGGCCAATGTATTACTCAGTATTGAGGTATCACTGGAGTTGAGATAATGTTGAACTGTTGCTGTGCATCAAAGCCATGATATCTCTGACAAGAAAATCCATTAAGCTACTCTCTGATTCAGTGGTAGTGAAGCACGCTATTCATGATAAACTGTTCGTGCAACGCTTTCATGAAGTTTCTATGCTTTTCACCCGAAAACTAGCTAATGTTGAATAAACGAGGAATATCATCAAGAAATCAACATGGTTTTGGAAGTTAACTATGTGGTCATCAAATGGATTCCTTTAAATTGACTGACTTTATTATTGTACTATTTAGTGAACTCTTGCTCATTTTTTGTACTATTTACGGAAGTCTCTCAACTCGCAGTATTAAGTCTTCATATAATTTGAGAGTATCAGAAAAAAATTTACTTCTAGAGTATAGTGCATTTCGTTATCATTCTAATATGTCACTTCTAATTATTTTGGAAAAATGTTGCGTCTATGCACATACTTGAAAATTTATTAAAGCGTCAACCTTTTCCGCAATCAGTGTGATGATGCTTACTGTATGGGAGATAAGGGTTTTGCTATATAATAGTATATAAACTGCTACACAAAGAATTTTTCATTCAATATGGTTTTGTTTTCTTAAAAATTGTAAATTTGTAGCGTGTTTTCAGTAATTCGTACCTGTTGTTTACAGAACATGATGGCTGAGCGAGTGAAAGCACTTTTTAAATGAACATATGAATACTATCGTGTATTGATGGCCAATTATCATACGTGATATAACAACGTAAGCCCTGCTATAGTAGAGGATTCAGGGGTGATGGGCGGGGGGGGGGGAGAGCTTACAGGCTCAAGCTCCCTCGCCGAAAAAGTTGAAATTTAATCTTAAAAAAAAAGTAAATTATGTTTGGTAATTAGGAACACAGAGCTAGCGACAGTCTCTATGAGATGGAGACCTGTCTTGAAGCAAAAGGTACTGGTAACATTGTTTCCTTGTGCAATCATTTCAAAGGGTGTCTTAGGGCTCTAATGACCTCGCTGTTGACGAGCCCTAAAGCCCCAAAAAAAAAAAAAAAAAAAGGTGTCTTGGATTTACCTAGACACACCGCGAGATAGTTAGAACTGAAAACTAAATATAAATAATAAAATAGGAACGCACGAGTATTGGCGTCGGGTAGAAAATTTTTTAAATAAACAGAAATAGCCTGAAACATGCATCATTTTGCACCAACCTTTCCGGAACTTTCCATATCTCAGATACCCCGGAGATTTGCCACATAAATAAATAAATAAAATACAGGATCCGCCATTGCCCTGCTCTCGTCATCTAAATCTGACGTGCTTTTCATAAGTAGTTCGCTATTCGTTAATGTTGTGTTCTTTGCCGGACAAGAAAACACACACTAGTCCGTTTGGATGAGCCAACCGCGTCTTGTGGATAAGAGGGAGATAGAATGGATGACCAAACATGTTGGTCGTCAAACCTCGGCGTCGATGGTTTGGCGTCATTGCCTCCGCTATTTTCCGTTACTCCCATCATCGCAGCCAAGCAACTCTATTGCAGCTCCCATTAATTTCAACACCTCCAACATTCAAGGATAGTACCTATTACAATCGTCATCTTCATATGCAGTATTGTCGCCACACATATCTCCGTGAGGCTCGATTACTCATTTAAGACATAGTAATTAAATAATTAATGAATAATATGAATGTTGTAGTATTATCCGTTTTATTCACCATGTAAAATACTTTCCAGCAAAAATACAGCTCAAACGCTTTTATTTACCAAAATTCATCGGTTATTTGAGTCATTGTTTTTTAATACAAAGACTTGATTTCTATGTCCTGTTTCAAAGTAGCAGTAAATTCTACATTCCAAAACATCGGTTGCTTCTGAGACAAAATCTATTATTAAATCTTGAATGTCTTTGAAGTTTACTGGAGGTCTCAATGAATTTGAAGGAAATTGAGGTCTTAACTCATGTTGTCTGACCCACACGAAATATGACATCCGCCAATGTTGTTCTTTTTTCACCAAAGTACCATGGTTACATTCATAATCTATTTTCCTTTCCATTTCATTTACACTATAGTTGCCTGTCAAAAAACTTGGGCCACACTAAAGTTCCACTCAATTAAAAAAAATCATCTCTACCTTTTTAAATTTCTAATAATAATAACATATTAGTTAAATAATAACGTTAATTCTCAAACGTTCTTTATTCACCATAAACAATACGTGAAAAATGTCAATACTGAAATGCACCATACAAATCATTTTCTTTTTGTGACCCTGAGTCTGGAAGAGGTGTAATAATTTTAATTAAAATTCTTAAAGAACTAGTGATTTGACATGATGTCATTTGATTGATGAACATTGATATCAATGATATTTATTTAGGTTATGTTCAGATGAAATTATTTACATTAGATTGTATATAATATAATATTATTACAAAAAATATAAACATTCAAAAATTATTTTAACGCATATTTATTATTTATTATTCCTAAACGAAGTAATATTTTTATCTGTACTTTATCTTGGTTCGATTGAGCGCATTATTTCTCCCAGCACAAGTTTTCCTCCATTACTATGTTTCAATTTAAATTTAATTCAATAAAATTCAATTCAATCAAATATTTAAGTTTCAATAAAACAAAAACGTATTTAAAAACAGTACATACGAATTAAAAAAATTTATATTTTCTGAAAGAGTAGTGATAAATTTGACTTACCCGCGTGGAAGACAAAGAGCTTGGGGTGGGAATTAATTATACGTTCCCTTACTTCCTAATACGCTTATTGCTTTCAAAGTTGTCATGTGAAGTTTTAAACTGAACCTTGGCAAAAAATTAACTATTTTTATATTTAAGGCAGAATGGTTGCTAGGCCGAAACCGGATTCGGTCCCTATTTTTCGGAATGATGTAACTTTTGTCTTCGAATAAGTCTAATACAGTTTTGGTAATTGTATTATCGAACCAAGTTTGAATTACAACGATTTAATGTTACATGCAATCTTACGGGAATTTTATCGTATGGTCAAATGTTTCCAAATAAATGTATAGGGATCCGAATAACATCAATAAAATTTGCAACCAAATGATCGCGAATTAAATGAAAAACGCAATGAGTTTTGCCAAGAGTAAATAATATAAAACCGAAAAAAAACTATTTAAGCGGAAACAGTTTCCATTTATTTAATGAAAGTAAGCAGTTATATTTACTTATAATGTACTAACCTTAACTTCAATGTTGAAATACACCTTTGCTTCGGGTAATAACTGAAAACGAGGGAAATTCAAATGACAACGGTAATCATGATACATTTGAGTATGCTATATTATTTAATTCATTTTTCCAAATTGAAACAAGACATCGGAATGGAACGAATATTTCTGACTGCTACTAACTTGGCCACGTTGAAAAGTCATACAAATCCCATGTTATGATCAAATCTAATTTTTAATGTAAATATTAGGAAATTCTTTATATCGTAATAGAATGTACATTAGTATTAAACAATGATTGATTATTTGACTAGTATCTGAAGGAACTATTTCATTGTTAGTGGAGAAGTCGTTACACGATTATTGCTGATACTACTTTCGACGAATATTTAGATTCCCATTACCACATATGAAACTAAAACTATCTATGCCATACCTTCTTATATTCAAGCAGCTTACTCGGTCGGAATGAGAAACAGTATTAATATCTAGAGTCAGAATAGAATTCTTATGTATTAATTTCCCGCGTGATTTGTTTGTTTTGAACACGCGTCCGCGCTTCACAGTTGTTTCCCATCAGGCGTCTTCTGGCATCATCCCAGCGACCGGAACATCTCAGCGAATGCTGGTGCCCGTTGAGAATGGTTCGATTATCTTTGCATCCGTTCCTCAGTTTACTACCGTTATGCTTGAAATAAAGACTACTTTCGAATTTCGAAACCACAAACACTTTTACTTCTAGTACTCTATTATTGTACATCATCATCATATACCGTATTTTACGGACTATAAGACGCACTTTTTACTTCAAAAAATTGCCTTCAAAATTCAGGTGCGTCTTATACTCGAATTAATATAAAAATGTCCAGTGTTTGATTTAAAATTCATGTACTCGATGCCGCGGGAAACCTATCTCTATCTGGCAACATTGGATTCAACTGGCAGCAGCGACGAACACGAGTTGCGGGGATTCACAAGCATGCTAACACTGTCTCCCTCCCGCCCCGCCATCACACACCCAGAACATTGTCAAGCCTATGATGCGTCATTGCAGTCTATGGTGCCAGGGAACTTGAATTGAAATGATTTATGTTATCGGTCAGTTCGGTTATATAAACTAAGAATTTTTTTAGTCTGACTTTGTAATCTAAAAATAAAAATGGTAAAAATGTTATTTTAAAAAAAAAATTGCTTAAAAATTAAGGTGCGTCTTAGAGTCCGTAAAACACGGTACTTAATGCAAAAATGTCCCAGAAAATTTGCTTTCCTCTTCTGTGAAACCGGACGAAGTAAATCACACAAATGAAGAATCGTTCTTTAGAGCATCCATAGGAATATATAAATGCGTAACGCGAAAATGTGTCTGTCTTTTTGCGACTTTATCACAACTAAACCACATTACCAATAGTAATGAAATTTGGCGAGGAGATCGTTTAGATGTCCAGGATGAACATAGGCTAATTTTTATTATAAACAGATGTGGAAAGAAATTGTTTTTGACATTAAATGTCGATAAAGTCGGGAAAAAGAGTTGTATTTGCCTACGCTGCCTAAACAGTTGCCCCTCTGGTGGATGAGGTGGCAGCGATCTTTGTTCTTCACCAAGTCATCCCGGATTTGATTCCCGATGGGGCCAGAAAATTTGTAGCTTTTCATGTTAATGTCCCAGTTCATATAGCTGTGACTACTGAAAAGCAAACCTTCCTTCCTCTATCTAGCTCCTCCTAGTATCAATAACTAACTATTACTAACTACTTCTACTAACCCCTCCACGTGGGTCAAGTTGTTGGTAAATCCAGTTAAGCGACCCAACTACTAACAATGACCTACCACCCAACTCCTAACTCCTTTTGCTCCATGTAGATAAGCTTCAATAGCATGCTACGTTTCCCATTTACAAATACAACAATAAAATAGTTAGAGTTAGGCAATAACTATGAATGGCAATATTATTTGCCTCGAAGAGTTCTACACAAAAGTCCGCGACAGCATATGTCTATCTACATAAGTTAACCCAAATTATCGATAAAACGTTAAATAATCAATAATCATCAAATGTAATGGGATATTTGTTTTGTACATTTATCAAAGATAGAAAACGTCTTGAAATGGTTGAATTTCGACCAATAGTTCAGGTTGTTCGTACAAGAGTTGTAACGAGATGGCCCATCCGCGTCATGCCTCGGAAGCGAAAATTCGACCAACGCGACTCCCGCCAGATGGTGAATACAGTCAAGTTTTGTATTATGAATTTGTAAAATTAGGATGTTTTACTCATGATTTTAAAAACCTGAAAAAAATTATTTTGATTTTACTATATAGATATATTTAATTTTTTTTCTGAGTAAAAGTAGATTATTGTTAAAACATTCCCGGGCAACGCGGGATAATCAGCTAGTAAAAATATAAGTTGACGATTTCTTATTGTTTCAACTTTCACTTTTTTTTCCCCCGAGATAACATCATTTAAAAATTACATCACGAAAAGTTTCTTGACTTATTTAAATCTTAACTCCTCGAGTCTTGAGGATCGACAGTTCTGACGCGTTTGATCATAAATATTATTCATATGTGATGCTTCATGGTGCATTATAACATACTATTCAAAACTTGCTGATGCCCTGTAATCATTGTTAATGTAAATATGAAACCGAATGATACTTGCCTACAACTTCAAGAAAGTAGCACCTGAAATGTGATTCAGTCCAATAAAATAGTCTTGTTAAATAAAAATAACGTTCATATTCATAGAGAATATTAGTTAGATTCAATTTTGCGTGAAATTTAATTGCACAGGTTTACTTAGTCACGCATAAATTTACATCAAAATACAACTCAGTAATCTAAGAGATTTGATTAGCTAAAATTTACTTTTTCAAAAAAGTACATATACTTCTTTTTCACGCAGCTCTCTTATGATGTTAACTTGAGAAGAGAACTGAAGTTCATCTGACAGAAGGGAATTTGGATTTTAAAATCTTTAGTTCGCGCGACAGCTGTCAGAGATATATTGGTTGTCTGGGTAACTCCGTGTCGGTTTCTTTGATAACATATCGGTCGTAATGCTGGAGTCCTCCTCGGGTTCGGTGTAATGCAGTATTCTCCTTCCAAACTGCGTGATGTTAGATACAGCACGTATGACAGTCAATTATATTCATAATTACAATGTCTATTATACACATTAAGTGTTATGTTTTTATGAAGTGGATACTAATATGTAGAAAGGTGCAAAGTGCCAAAATTTGAGAAATTGAGTTATTGCACTAGAAAGTTGAAAAAAGCCACGATGAATAACATTTCTTCAGGACAAGTCCACAGGAGACTGTAAAGAGTTCCCAAAAGACTGTAAAAATTAATTAAAGAATAATTTGGAATGAAAGTACTTTCTATGTCATTATCAGAAAGCTAATGTTCTGTTAGACATAACAAATCGAATGGATAGTCTAATAAAAGAATTTCGATATCTGTTACTTTGTTGGAAAGCGACTGAACATTATGATGTAAGATTTTTTTTTTCTCGAGGGATGCAATTGAATTCAGATGGTTCTGGAGAATTTATATTTAATTGTCATCTTTGAGCAACACATCGAATTCTCGACCACAAGTTATAACCGTGTTCGGGGCCGGAAGGAGTCGTGGTTGGGGCCGGTGAATAGGATGGGGTGAAGAAAGTGGGAGGGGTGGGTAGAGGGGGGAAATGGGACATGTCCTCTAACACGCTAAACCTATTTTGTGTCAAGAGAGGGGATGGTGCATGTTTTTTTTTATGGAACCGGGTGACAGCAGTTGGAAGATCGGCGAAAATCCCTAACTGTTGCCCAACCGCCGCCAGTGTTTTCAGTGACCTCCTCCAGAGCATTGATAAAAGTATCGATATATAGCATTAAGTGTTCGTACGCCTTCTCGAGGTCAATTTTGAATGCATTAACAAACGTGATCGTGTCCATTGTTGTGACTTGGTTAATAACTTGAAACAAAAGCAGACGCGAAACCAAAAAGTCGACAACTACAAATAAATTGGGTGTTTCTAGAGATAATTATTACAATGAAACAAGAATTTTAGTCAAAACTATTGAAATATTTTATCTTAATGATGTTAGGGAGCCGAGTCTAAGCAACTATTTCAACGAGTACTACGACAACGAGAGTTTGATACCTACAGAAATTTTTAAAGAAATACTTAAAACAAATTGGTTTTGCTTTACCTTTATGCTTCCAGAAAAGTATAAATGAAGTTGTTGTCCTACAATTTATCACACCTTAAGATAACACTAAAAAAAGAAAATGAGAATTTGTTAAGTTCGTTTGACTAGTTCAACTGCAGTGAGGTAGGAAAGGAATATGGATGGAGTACGGAAGAAGATTATTGAGCATGTCAAGGTTCACAACTGGGTTGCAAATACGTTTAGAAGACCCATTTTGCTAAAATCGGTGTAAGCTGAAGAAAGACGTTGCCTCCTATGCGAATTTCCATGAAAAACACTTCATCGTGGCATTTAGCAATTACAAAATATTCTTTGTACAGAAAATATTATAAACAAACGAAGAGCAACGTGAACGGAAGTCAAACTGAAAACCCCATTCACTGTGACGTGGCATCGATTTCCTACTCGAAGCGTCTCCCGGGCCGAATCCAGGCTCTGATAAAAGAGAACACATTCTTTTTCACACTCCTTCCTTATTCGCTTCAATACACAATGATTTGTTCTCTACACATTCTGACATTATATTATGTAAGAAAAAAGATCCTCCACTTTATTTCACAGAGGTAAAATGCGTCAATTCTTGAAAAAAATTCATAAAAGTTTAAAATAATATTAATATTTTAGATTAATTATAGTTTACTTAAAATAAATTACCACTTCTGATGAAGACTATAAAAGTTCTACCGAAGTAACCCAAAGTTTTATTTGAAGGGGATGGATAAATTCGTATCGGGGGGATGCATGACATCACAAATAAAGAGTGGGTCCGAAGAGAATGACAATAATTTATCGAGACAGGAAAGGTGAACGGGTATGGTTCCAAGAACTGTGGCCAATAATGACAGCTTCGTGGATGGTGTTCCCAAATCCATCGACGACTGTAAAAGGGTTGTATTCCTCATGAAGTTTTCCCACGATTGTTAAGTATTTTTATTCCCTGAAGTATTTATATTGGATTTTCGTACATTATATTTTATTTTTCAAGATATTACGTATTTTATCTTTATTCTAAATACATTTCTACGTATATAAACGAAACATTGTCGGTGGGTAATGAAAATGACGTGTCATTCTTGTAGAATGGAATTGCATTGTTGTCGACTGGTCATTCTGAATTGTTTAGTAAAGTTGCGTAGTTAGCACTTTTTCCAACAAGTCAGATATTTATATATTACAAATAAGTTTCCACTTCCTAACTAGAAGAGTAATGATAGCGGAAATGAAATGGAGTAAATGGTAGAGAAAGCAGGTTATTCAACTTTGGCACGGTTGTGTACATAAATTCTGTAGCCCCATCCTGGCCCGGGTTTTTCTCCGTTTTTCCTTCTGGTAAAGGCGGATTTATCATACAGGTTCTCTAGGCTTTGTCTAGGGGAATGTTTATTGTAACAATAAATCGTGAATTTAGTGTTATTTCAATTCTTATGATTTTTAACCACTATACTCAGAATAATCTATAGTTCGATAATAACTTGTACATGTAATTTTTTGCTTAAATTTACAAACATATTGACATCCTTTTAGTATTATAACTCGCAGCTAACTTTTTATCTTATCTAGGAATTTTTGCGGAATTTTTTTTTGAATCCGCCTCTGCCTTAGGGCCCTTGATCGGAATTGATGGGATGGTCCCTTGCTTGCTTCCGGAGAGTAAATTAGTTTTTTTTCCTCCACGTGGTCATACGCAGTTTGTACTGTTTTTTGACAATAAATTTATTAAATTTATTATTATTCGCAAACGATGTCTATTTACATATAACAACACGACCTCCTGGGGCCTCCTGGTGCGTTTCTAGCAGGTGCTCTGACACTTAAGGATTAATATAAAATTCTAAAAAGATAAACTTAGTTCAATGAAAAAATCAGCAAAAAAAAAACGGGATATGTAAAATGGTTCAAAAGGGAGATGATGAAATATCTGGTAGCTTGAAGGGAGATGAAACAGAAGATCAAGTACTCTAAGAATGTGTGTTGAAATGGAGGGTCGAGTGTTGTTGAAATGAAAACTAAAGAACTGCTAACGGAGCCAACTGAATTTTCAAGCCAAAAGGAGAATTATGAAGTCTTCAATGAGTATATAACACGAGTATGGGAAATTACAGAAGGTTTGGAGATGAACTGATGCAGTTAGATAAATATAATGAAATAAATTTTGTGTTCACCGGCAATTGCAACGTTTGTGAGAAACGTGACACTAACCCTCCTTCTTCTTCTAGGAGGAAACCAGATCTAGTGTCGCTTGACAGTAACATTAATAGGCAATTTTATTATTATTGTAAGATAAGTGCCGAACGAAATAGATGGTTCTTGGTGACATGCAAACACAGTATCCACGCATTAAAAGGTTAACCCCAAATCAATATAATTACTCGCGATGCATACGCCACAGCATGGTCGGTACTAATACTTTATTCTGACATACTAAAACACAGCAGCACAACTAAATAACTGAATGAGCGCAACAACTCACAGCGGCAACAACAACAGAAAGACAGTCTGAACACAGCGACGGCTCGGCAAACGTAAACACACCACCACGTGGTTTCGTTCGTTTCAACCGTTTCGGGTAACTTCGATAACCCGCGCGCATCCTGGGGTCGACGTGCTCAGATGGTAAAAAGAAGCATTTGGTGCAAACGGGTCGACGCGCCGCAAACCAAAAACATGAATATCACTTTATTCTAACGCCAACGCTAATCCACACCTTAGAATTAGTGTGGTAGGGTGAAAACGCGTCGACGCGTCGCTAACAAAATAACGTGAATCTAAGGTGATTCTAACGTAAGTGTACCGCAGGGGTACGTATTAAGTCTTAAGACGAAAACATGACTAATAATAATAAATAAATAAATGAAAAAATCGAACAGGATACATGTATAAAAGGACAAATAAAATTATTGAAATATATTTCAAGGGACCTGTCAATTGTCATGAGCCCTCATGCGTGGAGTCTTCAATTTTCCTTTGATTTCAGAGGTACTTTTCAGAAGTGAGGTCATGGACGAGCTTCTGATATTGAGTTCGGAGTATGCTTTTCCTTAAAGAAAACAAGGCATTGTCTCATCCAAATGAAGTAAACTCATATTTACAAGTATGAAGACTTTCTAGAAAACCTCAAATTCTTTACATTGGCAACAAATAGAATATTATTTGGAAATCCATAGAAAGGAAAATAGTAGTATTAATATTTAGAAAACACATAGTAAATATTTTACATGAGTTTAACTATGCTATTGAAAAAAATTGTTAATATTACTTCAGGAAAATTTAGTGTTTTATTATAATTCTAGTTGTATTATTACGTCAAAGAATGAAAAAAATACAATTAATTCTAGTTCATGAATTAATTGTAGAGTAAAAATAAAGTCAATTGGATGTGTAATTAAAGGAATTACTATTAAATAGGAATAAATGTATATGCTTATATAATTCTCGTTCAATAGAACTCAAACAATGTTTTTATTCAATCTTAAATTGTTGTATTAACTTTCAATTAAGAGTGTCTATTATGACATCTCAAGAGTTATTTTTCAGACAATTTCTCCCTCAACTCAGTAAACGTGCTTTTGCGCAAGGAAAATAAATCATGGCTTGAGCTTCTTAAGTGGGTCGCTGGTGGCCATCAGTCCATCAGCGTGTTTTGCAACCGGAAGAGAGATATGCAGAAAAAGAAGTGAATCATTTCGTCACATAGTGACGCGTTTCGACGGCGGCCGCGCTGCGATCAATATGGGCACGACATCGCGTCCACTGGCACCCAGACGAACGGCGCCGGCCAGCGGGCGTGCAAATCACTGGGACGCGATAATACAGAAGGCGGAGCCTCCGTGGTAGCTCGCGGACGCGCTAGAGTGGTTTTCTAAGAAATACGGGGGATATAAACATGTAAAAGAATATAGTGGAAGAATAAGAATCGATAAACACAAGGTGATTTAAGCGGGATTTGACTCCATCAGTTAGATATTGAAACAAGATCCTTACGATGATTGGTCCGCCGAACGATGAAGCAGATACAGTAGTTGTTGGTGAAATGAAGTTACCATACAGCGCCAAGAAAAACAACAAGAAGAGAAAGCATTGTCATAGCTAGGTTCAGCGGGGGTGGGGCTGGGGGGGGGCAAGGTCTTAAGTTTTTAGGTGCAAAGCAGATTCATAATATATCCTCTGCAATAAGTGTGCAGAAACGTGGCACAAACCTCTATAAAACATTATTGAGCTCGTGGTGTTCAGAATTTATATTTTAACCGACGAGACTACAGACAGTTATTTAATTAACTGCACGACTGGCGGTGAAATTGAATTGCCATACAGATTTTATTTGCAATGAGATAAATTCAAAAAATATTGGTAGGATTCTCTTGTGAATTTGTTAACCACATGTGTGGTTAACACCCGGAAATTTTGAATGACTTTCATATCTACTCGCATTTTATTTCCGTTTGCACTTTCATTTTGTTTTGTCTTTAGTATTAAAGAGAATGGGCAAGTGCCCCTCCTTGGTTACGCCCTTGGAAGGAAGTCATCGTAGTTCATCAGATCTTACTACATAGATCGGGTATTAAAACCTCAATCCTCATTTATCACTGGTCTATTAATACCATTAGGATTGGTGACTACATTAAACATTCGATTTTTTCCGGATGGAATTCTTTTTCTTAATTATATAATGTCAATCCGAAAAACAGATCTTAACAATTCCGTTTGTCATCTGTACTTTGTTAGTCTATTGCATGCTCTCATTGTGACTAAACAATTGGAGTGATTCCATATGTCACGACTTATGTCAGTGTAAACCAATTTCGATATATTTATTAGTTTAGGAGATATTTGAGGTATTCATTTTTAATGACTCACCATGGGTATCAACAATACAACCACTGAAGGGAAAGAAAGAATAATAAACTTATACAATCAAGCATTGAAATTTTGTAGAAGCTTTGCTAAACTACTTTGACTACCGATAAGTCAAATTTAAGAGACTTTGACTACCGATAAGTCAAATTTAAGAGACAAAGTAATTCAGTAAACACCCATTTTAAGCAAATATTAGTCAGCGTTATCACAATCAAAATGAAATTTTTCTGTTAAGGAAAGTGAAGTAAATATTTAAAGTCACATGTGACACCTTTGAAAATATCACTAAAATACAGGATGTAAGAATGTAAACTACGAACACTTTAAATATTTGGTTTGTTTGAAAACTTGAAAAAAAAACGATGAGTGGTGCGTCTGAGTTTCAACAAACTTTAGTCCGTTTACTGAGCGAAATACACAGTATCTCTGACTTCTGCGCATGTAACTCAAGTTATTTCTCTCAACCGTTGTCAGACATATCTGATAGAAAAATCAATTTATTTATTAAGATATCACAGATTTTCCGGTATCTTTGAAATCTGAGTAAGAAATAACAAAAACTAAAACCAAACACGAGGTTATTACGTCAAAGAATGAAAAATTAACCTTAAAGACCTTAACCTTCTTCCGGGATTTAGGTATGGGTGGAAATGTGTACAGATATGGAAGACCAACGGGTAGTGTACTGGTTATCACTCCTGCGATCAAAGCAGAATCCTCGGGTTCTATTCTCGACTCGTCGCCACTTTCACCTGACCGAAAGTTACCACATATCTTCTCCACGTGTAGAGTACACGGAAGAAATATATGCATTACATATTGTAGTTTATTCGCTTGTGGTTGTAAAATTATTTTGTTAATTTTTACTTCGATTTCAAAGCTACCACAATATCTGCATTATCTTCTTAAATTAATAAAACCTTTTTCTTAGTTGGCGATAGCCAGTAGAGTATTATACCCATCATCTGAACCACGACATGTTCCTTGAGAATTACCAGCGCGTGTCAAGCAGGTAGCGACGGACCCAGCGCTCTTCGCTTAGTAAACGGACTATATCAGAGAATGTGGCACCTCATATTACACCACGTCGTTACTCGACGATGTTGCATAATGGTAATGCATCTTGACACTGTTCAATGAGATCTCAAGTCTCGGGCGGAGAGTAGAGGTGACTAGCAGCACCTTGAGTGCGACGCATTGATGGCTTCCCTAAACGAGATTAAGAGCGGCCTCCTCTCACAAGGCTTTTGCCGAGATCTCAGCGTTTTCTTCGTAGAAAAACGACACATTTCCAGATTTCTCTCCTTGGAAGTCATGTATATTTCAAAAGGAAAGAACTCATTTTGGGATTCCGAGCCGTGGCCATATTAATGCGGCGAAATCTCAACATTTCTTTGGGAACTATACACAGTCGTCAGAAAGAAGAACTGGATTAAAGGAAGAAACTTGCAGTTTTGTTTCCTAGCTACGGCCAGGTTCTAAAAATGAGTTCATTTTTCGCTTGTAATTTCTGTTTGTTACCTTCATAATATTTTACACTTTTATGCTCACTTTGAACTTTCAAAACCTATCAAATGGAAATATGTTGGTTTTTTTACGCAATATACGATTTATTAGAAACTTTGTACGGTATACCTAGTAAATTATGCAAAAAACGTCGAATGTCATACGAATATCGATAACATTTGCAATATACACATATTTTAAATATGTATCAACCAATTCAGAATGGTGTCACGTGTTTAATTCATAAGGATGCTGTTATTTAATAAATATATATATATATATACAAGTAAAATATTATTTCTTACACTACCAAATAATACACTTTCATATAGAACATTAGATGACAATTAAAAATAAATTTTCATTTTAACTTAGTGTAATTAATGATACATTTGAAGATATTGAAGAATTTTTTGCCAAAGCCAAAGTTTCACCCTTTTAGGGTTTTACTAGAATTTTTACTTTCATATTTAGGAAGTTTGTAAATTAGAATTAGAAAATTAGATAACTTTTGAAAACTTTTGCCTCCGTATGACCACCAATGCCAAGTACTATTCATACTTGTGTGCGTTGTCATTATAACAGGTGAATAAATTTCAACTTACACGTATCATATTTTGTCATTCATACGAATAATCGAAATCCGTTTGATTTCCAAAATATAATTAAGAATTTAAAACGTCACCAGTCATAGAATGTCATGTTTTATGTTCATATATATTTCGCAAACATTGTTTTTTGTAAATAAACATTGTTTTTTCAATTAATACTCTGATGTTCAAGCTATAAAACACGATTCACAGTTTCGTAATTGATGGCCTTCGTGCGCGGCAGAATTCTATTGTGACGCATTGACTCCACCAGAAAGTCGATAAACGATTATACCCACTTTATGAATTCTATAAATTTGTTCGTTTATCTAAAACTGAGGACTCGAAAACCTAAAACATCGTATGAAAGTAACGTATTAATTTCTAATCGTTGTTTCTTCGGGAAAAAGATTCCGGGATGGGACATTTCCAAAGAGGAAGGGTAAAAAGTAAAGCAATGGTCCACCTTTGCTGTTCAAAACTAACACCAAACATTTAAATAATGAGTAAAAATACCAAAAGTGAAAAAAATACATTGTAATAAAAGAAGGGGTTGAAGCACACAACAAAATTATGAACAGAGTCCATGAATTATCAAAATAAAGAAAAGACCGGTATTCTATGCATCGAACCGCATTGCATCTATTACATTTATTTTTTCTGGAAATAAACGTGATCACTACACGAGAAAAATAAGAAGTTAAGTTGTCCAAGTAAAGGAATGGGGGTAAGTCCATTAGGTAAAATCTCCTGTAGCATTGAAGATAGTGAACTTATCCCCAGATGTTTGGACCTCGCAGTTTAATGGCTGAACAAAATTGTTGTTAGACATCTTTTGATGCAGTTGTCGATATTCGACAATTACGTTACATGAAAATACGTTGTAAATAAATGTTACTTTAAAAAAATTATATACAAGGCAAGTTTTTGGAAATACAGACCAACATTTTGAATTGGTTGAATATAAGTCTGCTACTAATAATGTTGTAAGTAAAAACGACATTATGTTGCAGACAATTTATACTTCTATTCTTCTTACATGTGCACTTGTCAAAGATTTAAAACTCTAAAACCTTTAACATTTTAAACAATATGAAAACAAATTTGAAAAGCCCATCCTGGCCCGGATATTGCTCCGGTTTTCCTTCGGGTAGAGGCGGATTTCTTATACAGGTTCTCTAGGTTTTCTCTAGGGGCGTGTTTATTGTAAAAATAAACCGTGAATTTAGTGTTATTTCAATTCTTATGGTTTTTAAACACTATACTCAGAATAATCTATAGTTCAATAATAATTTGTAAATGTAAAATAAATTTTTTGTGTTTAATTACAAACATTGACATCCTATTAGTATTACAACTCGCAGGTAACTTTTTATCTTATCTAGGAATTTTTGCTGAAATTTTTGAATCCGCCTTTGCCTTAGGGCCTTGATTGGAATTAATGGGATGGTCCCTTGCTTGCTTCCGGAGTTTATTGTCCTCCACGGGATCATACGCATTTTGTACTGCGTTTTTGACAATATAATAATAATAATAATTCTTATTATTATTATACATAGAAATACAATGTTTCGTCTAATATGTGAGGTTTCATTGGGTGAAAGATCGATTGTGACTAAAACATTACTGATGTAATTTTTAAATCTTTGACTAGTGCCATTGATATACACATGTAAGGAGAACAAAAGAATAAATTGTCTGCAATATATGGTCATATTTACTTACAACACATACTAACATTTTTATTTTTGGTCCTCACTTGGAATACAAACTCCTGGAATACTCAGCATCATTAGCAGCATCCAAATTTTACGCAGCAATGAGTTTCTTGTCTGACTGGGAATTCTGTTTCTCGAGCTTAATATCCTTCTGTTGAGACCGTTGTAATTGGAATGACATGAAGGATTTCACTAAATCTATTGATTTTCATATTTATGGTTCAACTCTTTGAGACCACCACAAGATTTATGGAAGTTTGAGACCAGGTCGCATGACGGATTATTTTCGAGTTATGTCCTGGGGGAATAGTTTATGTGTAGGATTACCATTTTAATTAACTTATTGTTATTTTATTTTTACTTCAATTTTCTTAACGCAAACCAGCCGTGATTATTAGATAACCGAAGACCGGATTGACTGCTCAAAGGGAAAGATGAAGGGTTGAAATGTTTCATTCAAAAGATAAGACCTTGCGTTCTAATGTTGATGTTCCCAATAATGCAGCCTTCTACATAGTACTGTGCTTTTTTATTATTATTATTATATATGTGGTGAAATTATGCTGCGAAAACTAAACACAATGATTTTAAAAAGGGGAAAGGAAGATTAAAAGAAAAGAAGAAGAGAATTGCGAAAGAAGAATGTAAATTAAAATCCTCGCACTCCATTGATTATTCTTGAAACATGGTACGTTTGATTGTTTTTTCATTTCATTTTTTATGAAATAAAGGATGTGTCGTTTTTCACATTAATCCCTAGTCGTAATTTAAGGTGTAAAGATTTTTCGCACGACCCTTCTCGTCTCCGCGATATCAGTGAATCCGCCCTAATGGCAGTGCTGAGGGTGGATGACTTATGCAACACGTCTCATGTTCCCAGAGTCTGAGGGTGGTGCAATGGCCAGCTACCCCACGCAGAGGAGTCGGAAAGTGGGACGGACCGTGAAATCGACAAGGCCCGAACACGACTGCCACTGTCACGAATAGTGGAGGGGTTTACGGAATCAAGGGAAGAATAAGAGAGAGAGAGAGAGAAAATGAGGGAGAGAGAAGTCGCTACAAGAGGCAAAAGGGCATGGAGATGGAAGCTTAACTGAATATAGGAGGGAATACGACCACAAAGGTCAAAGAGGGAAGAAGGAACTGTAGATGTCGAGGAAGAGAAGGAAAGGGAAAATGGTCGAGGATCAGAGCATGGAATAAGGGGAGTACAATTTGTGGGAGGAATGGTTTGATGGGGTCGGGAGGGGCAGTGGTGACCGAAGGGGATGGTTAGATTAGGAAATGAGGAATCGGGGGAAAGCTAGCGACATATAATGGAGTAACATTTTGAAATAAGATTACAAAACGTCTCTAGGTCTGCATTGGATATCAACGCGAGGGAACAGTTAAGAGGCAGGCAATAAAAAGAAAGAATTGGAGAAATGAAATACAAAGAAAGGTAACATTAAGGCTGAGGAGAAATAGAGGAAACCAAAAGAAAACTACTCATTGTATTCTTAGGGAAACGAGACTCTATAAACATGAGAGAACAGTTGATTATGCCAGACAAAATAACTAATTAGAATGAATCATACATTCTAGGAAGTAACGAAAAAGTATGAAACAATAAGACGGTATAGGAATATGAAAAATACAGGGAACAGAAGAAGAGCAAGAGACATAAAATATGAAACAGATGAGTCGAGAGAAGATGGCTACAGAAGTCAGATTCTTCTCCTCACAAGGCATTTCGTCGAAATGGAAACCTTTGCAACGATGCCGTGGCGGCTTCTCGCAGGCGAGTGACTGTTGTAGCGACGAAAATGATATTCTGGATTACGTCATAGGGTGAGGAATACAAGACAATGTGCGCAGAAAACAACAGTAGTCTATATTTAAGTATTGCATCACATACCCGGCATTCAATCATTCCGGCCAATCAATGTTATTTTAACAATATTTCGCAAGGATGTGAGTATAATAAAAACACGTCATGATGGAATTGAAATTTTTTAAACTTTCATCATTAATCGTACAGAAACTTTTTAAGCATACACTAACAAGATGGCTTATAACCTATGCTCACACATTATTTTTATAGTAGTACTCCAACAAGCTTAAGATCACTTACTTTGGGTCAAAATAAAAAATAAAGCTCATTTGGAATTTTGACTATCATTATATTTTAAAACAATTTAGGGAATGAATCGATTTCTTTATAAACTCGCAGTAAAATAAATTTTGAACACACTATAATAAGGCAGTTTTTTCTAAGAGTACTCATAAAAAATTGGAATCAGAGACTGTTACCTTACAATCCGACAAGGAAAGTCATAAACGCCGTTAAACTAATAAAGCAAAACTTTCTCCTACAAGTTTCTAAGTTCCTAGTCGTCAGTATTAAGTTTAAAACTAAAAATAGTATTAATTACTTTGAATAAATGAAAAATTTGTGAGTGAATTAATATCGCAAAACGTGTCTTACGTAGATGTAATTCGTAAATATAATCACAACAAGATTTATGGACGCATCATTCTTGTAACAACAAACATCCATCTGCACATCATAAAATCGTCGTAAAATGCACCACCCGCGAGACGAAAGGTGCAGCGTGATAAATCAACAAAAAAGTTTGTTGTTGGTGCATGAGATTTAATGGCAACCTAACATGGCCATGAGGCAATGAAGTCATGCCAAAATACACGAGAAAGAGTTAAGTAACATGTCTTAATGGGACCAATGTTTATTTGCATCTTTTTCTCGCTATTATTGTATTTTCGAACGAAAATAAAAAAAGTATTGACTAGAATTAATATTAACGCTTAACTAAAAGCACTTGCAATATATATTTTGCGGTTTAATACTTGAATGCTGTGTTACGTTATTGGACCTGCAAAATACATACACTTGAAAATAACTACAGTGGTCATCTAGATACTCTTTAGATAGCACGTTAGGATCTAAGCGCTGTAAATAAAATACAATATCTCCTTTTATGAAGGAATAAGAAAAGCGTAAGCGACAGTGATGTTAGGAAGAGGAGAAGAGACAGATGAAGAGTGGGTAGCCAAATGTCAAACACTTGAACACCCTAATTCATACAAATATATTGTTTCTTTTGTCAAAATTCTACCTGAAAAGAACCATTTAAATCTTCTAGTATTAAACAAGAAATGGACGGCACATCACATCACATGATATAAAACTAAATAATCGATCCCTCTTCGTCATTTTGTCTTTTATGCACCATTACTTGAAGCTCTCTAGGAGATTGGGTTTCATAGGATTGTATTCTCTACAACTCTCACTCCTCACTGTCACCAATGAGTTCTATTGGATCAGAATCGGTTTAAAAATGGAATATTATTCGAGTGTTTGCCACACAATAGTGATAACAAGAATGTTAATATCATTAATAGACAGTGACGTTGCAACTTGTCTTGTTGTATAAAAAGCCTAGAGACTATAAGCCAATGCATAATACTGAATATTAGTACGATTAACTATTGCTCTCCTGGGCTCTAATTTAGTATGACTATTGATGATCTGTGTGCATTGCATGTATTGTCAAACATACGAGAAACTTTGGTGGAAAGTATAATTTACTGTATAATGGATGGCAAGGTTTCTGAAAATTTTCAATCTTTTGGATTATTTACTATTATTTGACCTGCTCTTTTAAGAAAACAAGAATTAATGTTGTATCTGATGATCTCGATAAAATAAGTTGTGGAAAACTAACTACGTCTAATGTTACATTGAATGAACAGGTTGGACGTGAGATTGTCTAATGTTACATTGAATGAACAGGTTTCAGGGAAGGAAATGATTTCTCCAATCCTTCGGAAAAGACATTCCAACCTTATAGTATATGAACTAGCACAAGGATGAGATGTCTTATCCCAAGATTTGGAGAAAATTTTCTTTCCTGCAAATTTGGTCCTCGTATCCAATTCTGGGGTACTCACTTTCATATAGTGTTTTCTCAGTGTATGAATTGTTCCGATGTCATTTACAGATATTCCAGAAACACGTATTACTGTAAACATATCCCCCTCAGAAATCCCCCTTGGACTGCTCATGATTTGTGACTCGAAAGGGAGTACCTCAGCAACAGTTGCGTGTCCGCCCACCCAGAGTGTTCGCATGAACACATTCGCAACACGACGCGGTCCCCTCCGCCACCGCTGCCGCCATCGTATCCGGCGTCCGCTGCCGGGGCGAGTGGCAGCGGTGCCTGGAACCACCTGCAGCTAAGAGAAAGCTATCGACCCGCGCACGGCGACCGCCGCCGCACGGTCCTGCTCCCTTGCACTAGAGGTCGCTCTCCACTCTCCATCTCTCTCTTCCCAACGTCACTGTCACTTATGATTCTTCAATTCCTCTTCTTCAGAAAGGAGAAGTTTATATTTGATTTGCAACCCTTCGATCCGAGAAGAGTATAAAAGAGATTGCCACTCACGAAATCCTCTCCTTTAATGTCCAAGTTCCATTTATTTTTTCGTTTAGTTGCTGATACACCCCGTTCCGCATCGCTAGGATATTAGCCGGGTTGGAATTCCCATCATTATCTGACCATATCTTCTGTCTCAATTTTCCATGGTTCGTGGTATTATTTTCTGAATAATTCGATATAGAAACGTAATAAATTCGTTCAAGGATTTTTTCTTGTCATATTTCCCCAACACCGCAATATAAGGTCCAGAACAATGCCAGACGGCGTTAATATGATGATCAGATTATATGTAAACAAGCTAACGCGTGTAAACAAACTCTTGGGAAAGTGTATACTCAGAAAACAATTTTGGGTTGGACTCACAAACAAATATTTCTACTTGTTGTCGACGTCTTTTATTGCATCAATTATACTTGTAAATTAACTTGAATGGTAAATCAAAATTTATATACAAGTTATCAAAATATTGAAAAAATTATTACGATATGTGATACTCTAAGCTCGTTGTGAAGCACACTGCAATCTGGCGAAGCACGTGAATGTCGAGATAACAGTTTGCAGAAACTTGTGGAATGTGCAGTTTATTTCCAAGCGCTTGTAGTGAATACAATGGAGACACGCCTCCACACTTCCTTGATTTCTTGTCCTCTGAACTAACACCATTACACGAATAAACGAAGGAAAAGAAGACGAATAATTATCCTAGGTTCACATCAAACGCAGATATTGATTCTGGAAGGACGAGTAAGTTACACACACTTTTGGCCACACTAGTCAGAGATCATATGTACTAGAAGAGAATTCACATCCAAATCTCGACCATGTCAAGGAAATCGAGATGATGGAGGTCACAGACTCGAAAACGTTTGCAAAACAGAAAGAATAATGCCCCGTCTCCGAGAAGGTGGAATGGTTTTGACAGTCAACTATTAGACAGTACTTTGGGTTGGTCTCTCTCTTGGATGGTATCTCTTCAATATTTTCGTTCTTTGTAATTAAACTGATGCCTCAGATTTTATTTAAGTGTATCGGAATTAACGTAATTCAGCGTGTGTGGTGTACGTCTGAGTGTGGTGTGTGGGATCTGAACCTTTGACCGGACAGCTGAGTTTGAATCTCTCTCAGATCGTTGAGGATTTTTCCATCCTTATTGGCTCTCAGGACTCCTCCTCTTGCAATGCAGAGAGAATTTTTTAAAAATTAAATATAAAATCTTTACTCTCCGTGAGTCCGTGGGTTAGCCTTTTATAACCATTTATTCCAACCTGTACATTTCCAAATGAAATGTTTTGCGTGCTTTGAGGGCACGTAATAATCTGACAAGAAGGAGGACTACACATAATATTTTATGGGTTAACGACCATTTAGTTTTCGTTTCATTTAATGAATCTAACCAAAGTATAATTTCTAGGGTCATAAACAATCGCTTTAGTTTACATCTACCATCACAATGTAATTAACTCAATAAACATTGAGGCATTTCATTCGTCTTTCTAAAATACATTTTCTTTCCTCTCGAGGAGTTTCCAGTATTTTCTAGGCTCCTTTACAATATATTTCATAGCAAGAAAATATATTATTTTTCAGATGCTGCGAAAACTAGAACCTAACATATAAATATCTATAATATAGGTATAAATTTCTTATACACGTCTTTGTGCCTTATAAATGATTTAATTCTATTTCCAGATTGGTAATTTACAGGTCAATTTGAAATATCATTATTTTCACTTTCATATGCTTGTGAGATTTAAACATTTGTCTCACAATGAAATTATTTAGTTGATTTCATTAAAATATACACAATGCACCATATTTTTTATTCATATTCATTAAACGCTTTAACTTGAGCATCACCTTGGCGAGATTATATTATTTCCGCTCCCAAGTTTAATTTTTAATCCGATAGGGAAACTTTCCATTAAATCTTCAGGAACCAGGAACCAGCTATCCCTATGAGCAATGCAAAAAACAAAAACAAAAAAAACAAAACGCGTTTCGATCTTCACGAAATTGGTCATAGATAAAGAAACTTTTATGTGTGAATTGCGATTAACAAATTGCGATGGTATCCAAAGTTTTCCTCTTCATTGTTAAAAACGACGTTATCTTCCATCACACATTCCCAGAAGTGTTCATGCTCAACTTCTTGGATGACCCATTCCATGGAAACATTTCCTCTTCTAACTCAGTATTCCGAGCTCATTTGCTTCTTAATGGACTCAACGGAAACAGATATTGGAGTTCATTTTGGAAACAGATGTTTGCGTGCGTTATTCGCTGACTTCTGGCGAATTAGAATCGTAATGAGGGAATCAGGAATCCTTCAAATTTGAACACGCAACTTGTTACTAATTAGCATTTTGATTTATTAGCTTCATAAAAAAGTTTTAAAGAAAGATTGAGCAAAATGTGTTTGAAATTGTTCCCCACGAATACAATGCTTTTTTATGAATGACTACCATCTGTTCGAGACGAAGGACTCTCCTGAAGCTAAAAGTTCTTGTTCGAATCTCAGGTAAGGTATGGGTGTTTCATTATGTCTTGTAAAATCAACAGAAGGCAACGAGTAACCACCACTGGTTCATTTACATTACATTCACCCTCATTACCATTGTTACCTTGTAAAACCATGGCAAAAAATTACTGTGGGTGCTCAGATGCGCAGTGAGATGGTTCAAACCAGTCTTCAGACTGAAAATTTGTCAATAAAAATGATAATAATAATAAATTACTGGGAAGAATTTTGTCAATTTCTACTTTTCCATTTAATTATTTTTGGTGAAGGTGGTATGGGTCTAAAAACGAAGTATTAGTCTCTCCTTGCTTAAGCAAAAAGGTATTTTTGTAATCAGTCTAAAAAAGAATTAACATTAATATGTGAAGAAAGTAATTAATATAACGAAAAATTAGGTTTCGTCTCTTTGAAAGTAGATGACAAAATAAAAAGTGAAATTAGTTTACTGTTGATAAATGAATAGGAAAACATGAAACAGTTATGTTAAGGGATCTTCATTCATGTAGAGACATATTAATTGCGAATAATACATTTTTGAGAACAGGAATGAATAAGTTCTGATAAGTGCATGTTTTTGTGACGATAATCGCAACACGTAAAATCGCTATTAGTTTCAAGTTCCTTAAAACAAAGAAAGCCAACATCTCTCCTTCCAAATTCCCTCTCCCAAGTCCAACAGTTTGGTGGAAGAGCAGGCCTCATGGCCTGAACCTCCTTTTGCCAAAAGACATAAAATAAAATAAATAAAAAGAGAAGAAAGGACGAAAATAATAACAGATTATACAGTTCTCCCTTTGATACCATATACAATATGATGAACAACAATATCTAATTAGGTTATGGAGGGCATTATGACCCATCCCCACCTCTAACGGTTAATATATTCAGAAACTTGTCGATATTGCTCACATTCACTTCAACAAGAGCAAGTGAGGGATAACAAGAGGGAAAGTCCTTAGTCAGAGCGCTCTCATGAACACTGTCACCCGTTAAACAAGGTGATATGTGTTGCTGTAATAACCTTGTTGTGATAGCTCTTAAAGCCTGAATTTTATTCTTGAACACATAAAAACAATATATCATTAACTTTACCATTTCAAAGTCTTTTTTTTTTTTTTTCGTGAATTGATTGAGTTGTCCAGAAACTTGTAAGAAAGCGTCGGTTCCAAATGTTGTCACGTGACTTCCAAGACCTATGCGAGTCATTTTAACAACATTACTCTCTCGACGGAATAACATTTTAGAACTTCGCCTTGAGGTAAATTGACGAGCACACTTCAATTTATGTTATTTATATCTATTCGTTTTNCACACTTCAATTTATGTTATTTATATCTATTCGTTTTATAATTAACGAAATCAATATTCGAAAGATAGTTCTCTTCACTATCAATCGGTCCATCACAAAACCATCCATAATGAAGATAATAGAACGTGGAAAACCAAACAATCATGAAGGAAAGAAGAAACGCAAATTGACCTATCACGATAAAATAGGGAGAGGACAAGCGAAGCATCTCCAAGAATAATAACAGCGCCAAAAAAGTCGATTCCGTCGATTAGAGAAGGTGTTTCATACGCGAAATTTATTATCAAGAGGAGGGTATAGGCCACACGAAAAGGAGAAAGACATTAATGTGTGCTTTGATTGTTAATCATATTTTCCTCACCTTGCTGTTGAATAACATGTTTATTTTGTTGTTTGTTTCTCATTAAATCTGAAAACAAAATACTGTCAACTAACTTATGAGTCATTTTACTTAATCGTACAATATATCAGTTTTGTCGTTAATAAAAGAATGTGGACGTATTATCGTCAGGAGATAGTAAACTGCCCAGACATAGGAGTTTGGAAAATCAATATTATCTTAGAGAACAATGTTTTCCTAATACTTAGATAAGCACTTTAGGTCATCACTGAATTTTCTTCTCCAAAGTTCCAAATTGGAAGCAGGAAAAATTCTCAAATTTCTCAAGAACATAATAATCTCCGATATCTTACATAATATATGGTAAAGTTAACGAAAATATTTGAATAGATTTTTAATTTACATTTTTGAAAAAATCTTCACATTTATTTCACAGAAAATAATTATATTGGATAGATCTTGAGTATTATTATTTTCTTGAGTATAATAATTATCTTTCTCGTTACACCTTGCCGCTATCTAAATCTGGCTCACATTTGTCACTGAAGCTTGCCCGCCTCCGATCGATATGCAAGTTTGCCGAGCATGCAAATGAAATCACGGTGGTAAACTAATTTTGAGTTGAACTTGGCTACACTAATCACGTTCTGCTGACAGTGCTCTGTTCTTTCCAATGGGGCGAAGCGGGTTCCTTCACACCAGGCGCAGTTGGGAAGCCGTTTTTTATAGACGTCGCAAATCTGTACGACATTAACATGGGACCTTGTGAGAAGGTGGAAATTAGAGTTGTATATGCTATTAGTGGGCTCACAAATATTTTGAAATTAAAATTACGTTCAATGGGATTAATAATATTAATAAATTTATTGTAAAAAAGCAATTACAAACTGGACCATGTGGAGGAAAATAAACTAATTTACTTTCCGGAAGCAAGCAAGAGACCATCCCATCAATTCCAATCAAGGACCCTAAGGCAGAGGCGGATTTAACGTTTTAACATACTCCCAACAATAAAAATAGTTCGTTACGTGTAAAAAATTAACATAATACCAACAATATTTTTATTTAATAAAACTCAAAACAGTTTTTTCAGAAGTACGAATTATTCAAACTCTTGATTATTCCGAAAGTATTTATAAATCGTAACTATAAAATAACACTTAAATTCGAGATTTATTATTTCAATGGATGCTGTCCCCAGGCAAGAGTCCAGCGAGTCAATGTAAAAAATCCGCCTCTACTCAAAGGAAAACAGGGGACATGGATAAATACTTGTATATGGCGAACAAAATCTTCTCCGGGAGACCGAATAAATAAATTTATTTTTTAATATTTTGTTTACCTTTATTTTTTTCTGATCACTTCTACCCGTGACGTGGACCGTGACGAAACTCGTCGCACTTCAATACGAAATGATTGCATATCAGAGGTGCACGGTGGTATGAGTGGGAAATCAAGAGAATGACACGCCGCTGTCTTGATGGGTGTTCATCTGCACGCCACACGTCGTTCCCAGTAAACATGTGCCCATCCCACAGCCTGAACGTCGAAACACTACTTCCACCCGATTTAAAGATAAAAATGTTTGAACTTAAGGGTGTGAGATGGTACTTTTCGCTATTTATTTTATGAAAATAAGAAAACGTTTAAAGCGATCAGCTGTAACTTTTGTAAAATCATCGAACAACTCCCGATGCAATTCACGCAAAGCATTCTGTCGTGGTAACTGCGAGAAGTGAAACACTTTGTGGACACTTTCACAATCGGGGTGATTAGATAGTGGAACCTACATATTTCAAGAAACGTCTAATGACACCAAATGTAATGCCTTTGTCACTAATTTATCGATTAAAACGTGAGATAAACCCAATTTTCCATAAAGGGTGAATTATTGAAGGAGATATCTTTCCATGTGGTTCTTTTGACGTTTACGACAAAACCCGTTAACCATGTTTCTTGGACAATCGCACATTGTCCTGAGGAAAGTCGGAACATCGGAAACACACATCCCCCAAAGGGAGTGTGGACCGATAACTGATTGCCTTCTTCTTCTTCTTTTACATTCTAGCGTTTAGAAATTTCCGTGTATTTTTGTCTTATATTATTCATATTATGTTTTTTATATTTATTGTTATTATTATTATTATTATTGTGCACTTTTTTCTCTGTTCCAACAGATAGTAGGGGCGGGATCATTCGCCAAGCCGGAAGAAAAATTTGGTCTTAGTCGAGACTAAGAAATTTCCTTGTTATGTGGCATGTTTGAAATATAATGGATTTCTGCATTTCTGGCAGTACATTTCTGGTCAATGGCGATTTTGCAAGATGCCCTTTCACTGTTTTGCAAATGATTTCAGTAGCTGAAATTATGAGAGGAATAATTAATACTTTATTATGTTTCCAAATCTTTTGAATTTGTCTTAGGCACCTGTTTTTTTTTAATTTTTGTTCGTTCTGTCTTTTTGTTATTGTTAGTGGAAGTAACAGATACATCAATAATAAAAAAGTTTCTTTTAGATTTGTATATTAATATTATGTCTAGCTTGTTATGATCTACTGTTCTGTCAGTAAGGATTTGCTATTATTATTTTTTATTATTATTATTTTTACCTTTTTTTTTTTTACTATCAATTTTGTTTTGTATTCTTATGCTGACTAGGGCAGTGAAAGAGCTTTCGCTTTAATTATTAATTACAAATATTTGTGATACTATACCAAAATATTTACAATTTATTTACCAAAATATTAATTTAGTGATCATCGAAATGGTAGAGGAAATTAATTCATTATTTCAGGTAGACGTGAATCTCACGACAAAGTGATAGGAACACTCACGGTGCTATAATTTTAGTCAACGAGAGCAGTCGTGTGCGGTGCCTTCTGAGGTCCCCAGCGACTTCCGCGGGGACGTAGCTATGACAGCTGACACAGGACATGAGTGGCGCCGGCCCAGCAAGCTACAAACCTTCGATCCGTATCAGGATGCGGCAGTTACCACACTTGATGTGGTGAGATAATTCAGTTAACTTGTATTAAAACAACAACAGAGGAAGTAACCTCATTGTGTATTCATTTAATTTGTTATACCATAGAATAATTTCGGGATAAAACATTTCATTTGAAAAATGACGAGTCATACGTCCAAAGTATTTGGTAAGGTATGTTTTATCGTTAAAAACGTGATATACATAAAATATCCTTTAAGGTACTTTACTTTTACAAATAGTAAAATATGTTCCTTTAAATCAGAGAATATAATTGTGCGTCTTAAATCATTTTCCATGAAAAATTTTAAATTTATTCAACTCAAGTATTAACGGCTTAGGGGCTGGCTGTACCCTAAGCTTTAATTTTTCTGTTATATGAAATTAAATATTTAAGATATCAGATGGAAAAATATTTTAGTTCTTTTACAATGCAAAATTATATATACATGCGACGTATTATTTTCTTGTTTATTCCCTTTAAAATAATACATTTTTAATTACATAATTTATCTCTATTTGGTACTACTATATAAGTGCGAATGAAATATTTCATTTCATACCCATGAAAGCAAAGGTTTTTCGTAAAACGGTAGAGAAGAATGTGACATNCAAAATTATATATACATGCGACGTATTATTTTCTTGTTTATTCCCTTTAAAATAATACATTTTTAATTACATAATTTATCTCTATTTGATACTACTATATAAGTGCGAATGAAATATTTCATTTCATACCCATGAAAGCAAAGGTTTTTCGTAAAACGGTAGAGAAGAATGTGACATAATTGGAATGGTAAATTGGAACAACGCCCATAGGTATATTACTTGTTCTACGTGGTATAAATTGAAAAAAATATTATTTGGAATTTTTTATTCACTTTATTTAAATTTCATAAAAATATTATTAGAAAACAACAATGTACCCTGTTTAGTACATAGTTACTCCGGTTTTTTTTCTTTTTATCTTAGCCATCATTTTTGCCTACAACTGGCAGATGGAGAAAAGTAGCATCTACCATAATATCCAGGTTAATGAAGTAGAATTGATGAATAAGAATAGACGTTTATAGTTAATAAAAATAGACAGAAAGTTGGTAACATTCAATTTTCGTTTAGTTAGTAATCTTTGTAATTGAAATGCCTCGTCCGAGAGTACCTTTTTATGAAAGAAACCTATTTCAATGCATGTATCAACGTTGCTTCCTCAAGGCAAATAGGGCGAGTTCGTAGAGCTGCCGTGAAGCCCGGGAATGCTCTTGCTTTGTCTGGGTCACACAGCTGTGCCGCGCCGCTCCAATCTTCATGTTTATGGACCTCTGCAGAAGTCGTCTGTGAGTCTGGCGGGTTGCAGGCTCGACCGGTGCAGGCGCAACACACTTTCCCGTTCGGGTAAACAGAGTGCAGCATATTCATAAAGCGGAAGATAACGCAAACATACTATAACCAACTGTTTGGTCATGTTAGCATAAATATTTTGACGACTTGAAAGAATTTCAAGAGCAATATCCTTAGTAAATTTGTTTTCATTACGAAGAGTTATAGGAACAAGCCCCGTGAATGCTACAAAGTGAAGTGAGAATACGGGAGAAAAAAAAAGAAGTGAAATTTAAATCGAAAGTAAAGGTCAACTGAAATTTAATTTTACCTTTAAACTACTTACAAATATTAAATATTTAAAACACATCAGAACAATTAAGTCTCCTCAACATACAAGAGATAAAGAACGAAGTTTTCCTTCTGATTTCACATGATCTTGAATTGGGTACACTTATCTTCGTTAATAAACAACTCATATATTTTCTACTTAGTATTTTTAAAACGTGCGATTATAATTTACTCCTATCTTTCAGAGTGCCATATTTACTCTTTAATGCTATTATTCGAACATTTACGTAGAAATTCTATGGTATAAGACATATTTATTTCCGGAGTATTTAATGTGTGCAAAGAGTCTTTAAATTACCGTGAAACATGCAAACTGGTATACATGTATTCCAGTGCAACAAGATTCATAAGACTCGTTTAATATAATTACATTATGTGTGTTCAGAAATAGAGTTTTGATAAAGAATAGTTTTGTAATTATGTTTATGATCCACACGAAATGTAGGAGAGTGTGTAAATTTCTTTCAGTTCCATATTTCAGTTCTATCAGTGAGATTCAGTTTAATTTATTGAACATACATTTTTGCGAATTTATTCATATTAATGCTATCGAAAATGCATTAAACGAACGTTTACGTCTCTTAAATTTCCCTAAAACACGAAATTAAACAAAGAAATTTAAATATCTGAAATTACTTATAGGTAATTCAAATATTAAACTTCGTTGTAATAACTTTTGAATTAGCGAGGATTTACATCTCAACGTTTTGTGGTAGGAAATAACATGTTAATTATGATCGATAAAGAATCTCAAGCCAGGGGTTGAAAAATATTGACGTTTAAATAGCAGAAAATCTACCACATCAACAGTCGTTGTGTACGCTCATGATTGGATTCGTTGTGTTTGTTAGTAATCTAAAACCAATTATTTTGTTGCGAGTTATGAATTTGCGCATTTGAATGTACAAATAAAAGATGCAATAAATAAAGACATTACTCGTAAGAAGAGTTATTAAAATTATTAAGTCCATTCGACTCAAAAAAATTGTCACATATTGTCTACCTTCTGAACACCCGACCTTGTTTTCTATTTCGCCGTACAGGCAAGCAAGCGCTCTGGGAGCGAACATCCAATATGAGTGGGATCCGCTCCATTGCCCTCTCTTCAAAGAATTGTGCTTTGGTTCGAGAGAGCAAACAAACTATTGGAGCGCGAGAATCTAGTCGACCAATCAAGGCACACCCTGCAGCATCATAAGTGGATTGAACACACATGGAGCTGGAAGCAAACGCATATATCTAACTGGTTTGTTGTTATGATTCACATTATTAATTATGCATATCTCCTTACAATCACGAAATCAACTGGACTCGCAAATATCTTATCATGTACAATAGAAGATAGATTAAATAATAAAGAGAGTATATGAAGTATAGTAGAACGGATCATTTCATTTAATGTTATGCTGGTTGCATACATGAACGAAAGGCAGTCGCAGTATTGCTGACTACGACAATATGTGTCAAAAATTGAAAAATAAAAATAAAATATCACATGTGGATTTAAAAATGACGCCTAGAATAATATGTAAAAATAACACACTACGTATATTATATATCTAGGAGGAGTTTTAATCACTAACACATGCATTTGTTATTGTATAGTTTAACCGTACTCTTGAAGAATACGATACAACTACCACTACGAGATATAACAAATATTCGTAAATAGGTTAAAGCTTTAGATTTTCATATTTAATCCTAGATTTATATTTCTTTTACTATTTAATAGAAGGTTCAAGAAGTGCTAACTTTGAAATATATATGAACTAACATTTGGGGGAATGGTCTCGTTCCTCTTGGCACAGGCGTGACCTTGGGTCTACCGAAGTACTCCTAAGGGAGCCATACGGCTTCGCCATATACGAAATGAGTCAACCTGGATGAATCAAATGGATATAGTGAGAAGGTGAAATGAAACGGATATAGTGATAAGCGATTGTAAAGGTAGTGGTTGAAGATAGGAATGGTATGAAAGAGGATGTTTAGCAATATGGATGTGTAGAAACAAAACTGCGGAGAAAACGAAGTAAACTGTGAATTAAGATCCAAACTGAAAGGCAATAAATTGACAGCAAGGACAAATAAACCCTTCGGAAAGAACAGAAAGAGCGAGAGAAAAGGGAAAAACTGAATCTACGAAAGACTGTGAGAAAGGTGAAAAAGGAATGATCGAGTCCCACATTGGTCAGAGAACGTCGTTGGAGTGCTACCAGCTCACATAATATATTTTCCCAACATTGCGAACTATCTAACGCAATAATCGACCAAATCATGAAAATTACAATGAAATCTTAAAAACACAAAGGGATTATCTTGTACATTTACAATTATAGACAAATCATGTAATCAAACACACGCTTCCTTTCTCTGATTGTCTTAATACATTATACAAGGAAAATAAAATTAAATGTGATATTGTAAATCAATTATTAATATCTTTTCTTTGTTCACTAACAGTCACTCATTATCACTGTCAATATCAATTTGTACATATTATATGTTATCTTGAATTAGATGGACGAAGACGACGTTCCAACACTGTAATGATTATTTTATACAAGTAGACAATGAATCAAATATTCTGACGATGTGTTCGCATGAAAACCTTTTACTTGCATAATGGACTGTGGGTGTTTAATGAGGTTGCATCTGGGTCTTGAAACGTCTTCGTCGTCCATCCAATTACTGAACTCCAGTGACTGTTAGTGAACAAAGAACAGATATTAATAATTGATTGTCTATAATATCACACTTAAGTTTATTTTCCTTGTAAAAAATCATGTTAACATTTTCTGAAATAAAAACAAGTCGAACACATACGGAGAAATTCGAAGCAACTGTCGGTAATGGGAAAAATATTATTAAATCATAAAAAAGTTTTGGTTACGATAAATACAAAATGCCGATTTTTTATTTATATATTTTTAATGTATAATACATAATTTGATTTAATATATTTTGTTATTAGGTCCTATATAGTAAAGAACCACCATCATCATACGGAATATAATAATCATCATATAAATGAATCTTACTGAAAGAAAACATTTTCATGTCACCATTTTCAATAAACATAAATATTCACACATAAATAGATCGTAGGACTCGGATGGAATACGTCCATATTCATGACAACTTTGCGGTTGAAAATCTGAATGAAAAATACTTTGAGTATATCGCAAGAAATTAGTTTCTGCAAAAAAAAAATCACAAAAATAAAACATATCCTAGCATGCCCCAAAAATTCAGTTAAATAGTTCACCACTGTTTTGTGGTCTTTGGATTCATGGCAGCAATTTGAATATTCTTGGATTAAAAATTATGATTTACTGAATTATTATGGTTTTAAAATAAATATATAATTGTATATATAAATAAAAACTTACGACCTTATGATGGATGAAAACTACATATTTTGTTATATAAATATTAGTTATTGTGAACAAAGTGTAATTTGTATCACATAATATATAGTATTCGTCCATCATGAGGCCGTAAGTCTTGAAGTACTTATTTGTTTTGATCATATAATGGTAGATATATTGTGTAAGTTGAAGAAGTGTTATGGTTTAGTTAAGCAATATATTCCTCTAGGATTCTAATCTGAACATCTCTATTATCTCAACTACACTGACTTCATTAGTAAAGGTTATGTAGTATCCTTTAGTTTTTGTTATATCCGGCCAACGATGGCAACCAATTTCGTAAATGGAACACATAAATTACGTGACGTGAATTGCGATGAGTATGTTGGAATCTGGTTAACGTAGAATCAGTTCTCGAGAACACGTAATGGAGGTGAACCTTGATCAGGGTAAGATTACTACGTACGAACTGAATCACAAATCTATACTCCCTCTTCTTAAATCCTCTCTCGAAACGAATGGAGATTAGGTAATTTTAAAACGTTTATTTCTCCTCATTTTCGAGCACTTAATGTTCAATCGATGTAAGAACAATTGGGGTTCCGTCTCTTAGCGCGAGAACAGAAACTCTTCTTTCACCTTATCACATAAAAGTAAGTACTTGCTTCATTTATTATATAGGTATTGGAAAGCAGTGCACCCAATGAGTCACACATAACAGAAGGGGACATTGGCCATTGAAACGTATGATTTTATGTTTGCAAAGCTGAAAGAATGAAAAATAAATTAAATGAAAAACAACATTTCAAGAGTGTTGCTATACTCTGTATTTAGTGGCGGATCTAGACCGTAATCAAGGTGGGATGGGGGTAAATTTGAATTTTAAAAGGGTAATTCAACCAGGGAAGGAACTGGGGAGCATTTATGTTTGAAAATTCTAGTTTTACAACACAAATTTTATAAATATTAACATTAATAAAATATTATTTCAATACTATTATAAATATTATAGCTTCAAATATTAAATATTTGTATTTTAATATAACAAATCAATTCATCAAATTGGTAATTAACAATTCACTAAATAGTGAAAAAATTAATTATTATTGGTTTAAAATGGCAAATATTTATTAAAGGATAAAGATACATTTTATGAATGTTAATATTATCTGTTGAAAATTCAGGTCAAATAGTGGGGGGTCCTTAGCTCCTTAAGCCAGTATTGACATTGTTTCTAACAGGATTCAAAAACGAAAATAAACGAAAAATATGAAACAAATATCTTGACATTCATTGTTGGGATATTAAGTAAATAAATCATAAAAGAAATTTCTGGTGGCAAAAAAAAAAAAAAAAAAAGGAAAACTTCCCAAGTTTCACATCAGTCGCTACTTTTGGGGAGAGTTTCAGCTGACTCTGGATTCACTTTTAATTTACACTAACTTTATCAGTACAAATCAAAATTAATCGGTGCAGAAACCCAAAATGCAACGCCTCTCTCTTTACCACTCTTAACGGTGAAGGATAGATGAGGAGACGTCATAATACCATCGCCGGCGTCTTTTGTATTTCCACAAAGGAATCACAAAGAGGAGACAGGTATGACTTGGTCTGACAGAGCTGTAAAGTTTTGCTCACCTTTCAGTACATCTCCGCAGCAAAAANCCGGCGTCTTTTGTATTTCCACAAAGGAATCACAAAGAGGAGACAGGTATGACTTGGTCTGACAGAGCTGTAAAGTTTTGCTCACCTTCCAGTACATCTCCGCAGCAAAAATGATTCCGTATTATCTCCGTAGCAATTAACGAATTACTGAAATCTTTCTCAGATTGACGTGTTTACACTGAGATATACTAAAGAAAATGTATTTACTGTAATTTTAAGCGTTTAGGTTTATCTTTGGAATCTTTATTTTTAATTGTTAGAATATTTAACCTAAGAAAGAGAAATTCAAAAGCAGCTATTATTTCTTTATCAAAATGTACTACATTTATCTATATGATTGATTAAAACATCGAAGATATGTATCTTTGTCTACTTCAAAAAAAATTTCCCAAGCGTTCCTGTTCAAGATCTATTAAAAGATGCATACGCATGTAGGGTAAATTTTAGCTTATTCTGTTTGCGAAATAAATCAAAGAATTTAGTTTCTCGTCAGAGAATGCACTAGCTGGTGTATTAATGTCGTAAGCAAAGCAACACCTTCGACAATTCAGTTTATTTTCATCTCAAGAGCGGTAGAACTTGGATTTGCAACAGTGGAGTTGCTAAGCCAAGTTTCACGTACGTGATCTCCACTTAAATGCTCATTAAAAAGCATGTTTCCGTCAGATGTGCTTCTCATGAATTCCAGGACCTTATCTTCCCTGCGCGTTCCGTATGAATTTCATACACATGCAGATTTATGCATACCGGTAACACGTCTTCCCAGTGATACTATTGTCTGCGCAGAAGTAATGAGTGAAATCTTATGAACGACTGAAATATTTTATTGAAAGGGGGGTTAAATGAAGGGAAATATCTTCAGTTTTTATAACAGAGAGGGTCATTACTACAATGTACAGTTTTTGTAAGAAAAACGCACAAAATTCTCTAATATATATGATTTATTAAAGGAGTTTGCGTACATATTTTCAAAAACTCACAGTCGGATAGATTTGAAAATTTTCTTCTTATGCTTTATTTAAGCTCTCTCCTCGAAATCCATAATTGTATATCAGTTTTCAAGGTCACTGCAAATTTTAACACTTTATAACACTAATTTCGTTATTTGTTTAAGATAAAGTTCAAAACATCAATGGTTCCACTAATATCATGATAAATGTGTTTAGCAGATACTTTTTTTATGCGTTAAATATACATTTGTAGTTTCCTTTTTATAGATAACATATTGTTAAATAGATCATCCTACACCATTTTCCACTGATGTATTAAACTTCTGATGATTCTCTGTTCTAATATCAAGTCGTCTTCATTATATTTCTTTAGCGGAACATATTAGTAAAATGTTCTGTTATTTTGTTGCATGAAATGTATGGAGTTGAAAAATTAATTTTTAGATCATATATAATATCACAACTCCAGATTAAATTACTAAATTACCTTTTGTTCTAGCCTTCTTATCACATTCATGACATTAACAGATTCAATACCAACCTATCATTTTTAACACGAGAAGATAAACTAGGAGTTCACTATGCAAGTGTCACGCTGGTTACAGTGACCCAAGTCTATGACGCAATGAGAAGAATAGATCCTGACGTGTTTGTATTCACCGCTTTCGGCAAACCACCGCACCCTCTGGAGTACATTTCCAGCTTCTTTCTCGTACTGTTCACAACGAATACCTCACTCTTTTCGCTCGAGTGACAGAATGAACAAAACTCGCAGCAAGCAGAAAACAGAGGGAACTGCTTGTAGGTCACGGCGTTGCATTCCAACTACTGCATCCCCAATGCACGCGCATTTCGTACGCTTTGTTTATGTTGGCTCGCTTGCTTTTAATCATTGTGCGCTAATTGCGAACGGGTGTACCAAATATGCTCGTCTTTATGAAGGAAATCGTTTTTCTGCGCTAAAGAATTTTCGTGTTGACGTGTAACTATTTAATTATGTTTTTTAACTGAGCCATATTAATTAGATGTAATTTAATGAACTGTGACAATTCAAAGTACTTGATCAGAATGAAAGAAAAATAAATATGTACTTTAAATTGTTAAAATATCTTCTTAAAGGCAATTCATTAAAATTAAAATTGTTTTTAAAATAAAGTACATAGCAGTGTAATTCTGTTGTTGAATGGCACACCAGGAACTAGTTAAATGGAATTTTAATAATATACTAAATTAATTTGAATCTGTTTGATTTTGTGGAATTTAAACCCCAAATGTTTTTAAGAAATTGAAGTAAGACACTTCGCTACACTAAAGGACAACGTCGCTAACTTTTAGAAGAAATTATTGATCGGAATTGATGGGATGGTCCCTAGCTTGCATCCGGAGAGAAAATTTATTTATTGTCCTCCACGCGGTCATACGCAGTTTGTACTGCTTTTTTGACAGTAAATTTATTATTATTATTATTGAGTAAACTGTTTTGTTGATTCGAGTTTGACGATGAAACATCGACTGTCATCGAACCTTTAATTTTTGATATCTGAAAGAAATTTCACAATCACACATCGTCAAACTCGAATCAATAATAAAGTTTACTCAATAATAATAATAATAAATTTATTGTAAAAAAAGCAGTACAAACTGCGTATGACCGCGTGGAGGACAATATATAAATTTTCTCACCGGATGCAAGCTAGGGACCATCCCATCAATTCTGATCAAAGGTCCTAAGGCAGAGGCGAATTGAAAATTTTCAGAAAAAAATCATAGAAAAGATAAAAAGTTAACCTCGTGCCATAATACTAATAGAATATTCATACTAATATAATTGTATTCTTAGTAACTTATGTCTTTAAGCGAAATACAACCTAGCGAATAATAATAATAAGAAGAAGAAGAAGAAGAACATCACAAAGTTGGTTCTAGAATATTCGATATAAACAGGGTTGCACAATATTTAACAATAGAGTAATGATTCCATGCAAAGATTTCTTTGTTATACTAACACGAGAGTCCTCTGATGAGTATGAAAGTTTCCCTCCTTATTTTCGATTGTTCTGTCAAATTAAACCGTGACATGATTTTATCCTCAAGTGTAAAATCAAAGTAGCGTCAGAGCAAAATCGATTCGAATCTGTTAATTGAACAGCGTTTGCAGAATGTTTGAATAAAACCGATATGTGGCCAGAGCCAGTGAGAATTCATTATCTCGATAGTTGGATTCGTCTGACCCACATCCCTTCCTCGAAAACACACTTGCCATCTAACATTCACATAACGACACAATGGAATGCAAGGTGCACGTCAAAAGATTTTGACATTAAAAATAACATTATTATTTTCTCATGAATTTTCAATATTTCGTCCCTGATTTGTTTTATTTATGAACATTATGTGTTTCCTATTGTATCAAACTTTGCGCATTTATGAACTTGTATTACATCCTCATTTTACATATTCACAATATTACGGAGAGTATCTTTTAAAACAGTTAACCAAAAGAAAATATAAACTCCAATGAGAGTAAAGAATATTAATTTGATAAGAAAGCTCATATGTGTCAACACGAATTTCAATATAAAAATATATCAACTTTTTATATGTAGTTATTTAAGTTATTTTTCATAAGGTATGCTTGAAAAGTAAATTTCTGTTTTTATTATTGTACTAGTAACCCGTCCTATATTATTCCAGAATTTTTACGTATGTCTTTGTTATGTTTCAGTTTAATTCTTCTTTATAATTGAGAGTTGGGGAAACTAGAAGGTCAGATAGTTTATTTATTCACCGTATAATGGTGCGAGTTCAGGATGTAAATTAAATGTATTTACAAAAAGAATACTATTAGACTTTTAATCTTCAGGTTTCTACGTATTTTTTTCCTTTCTCTATCCCATTATGATACAAATTAATTTAATCATTTTAGTTCAAAAGATAGATGAACTGAAGAAGAAGAGTGTAGGCTTGCTCCGAACCGGAAAGAGAAGCCATCTAAAATTAGACAGACCATGGCACTTGAAACATAACGGCACTCTGAGGCGTTTCTAATACGGTACTTCGGGCCTTTGATTCCCAACCACGATTCGATTGGATTCTTTGAAGAGGAAGAAAAAGTGAAATTACGAAATGCTGAGGAAACAATGAACGTTCCTGTTTGCTCCGGGGAATGACAAGAAGCAGATATTGACGGTAGTCCTCGAGAACTAATTTGGGCCAACAGGAACTAACGGCCGATATTTTTCCATTTGTATGTATGTATGTATTTCTCGTTTTGGACAACTGAGGACAACGATGACGAGTGCTTCTAAGGTGCAACTCTACGTGAGTTTACTCACTAGACACGTCGTGAAACATTTTTTGGGGGAAACAACGTCTATATAGAATCTAGACTACCGTTTCCGAGTATTATAACTGTGATGGTAAATCCCAGTTGTGGTATACTTTTCCCTCATAACAGCAATATGAATTGAGACATAGAATTAAAAAGCTACAAACCCCCGCCTGGAATTGAACTCGGGATATCTCCGTGCCAAGCGAGCGTGCTAACCCTGAGCTATCCAAGGGGCTTTTCCCATTTAATTATTTCTGTCATCGCAAGGGACATTACATGACAATTATGTCATAATCATAAATTCTCTACTTAAACCAGTGGTACCCTCTAACTATGCTCCTCTCTATCATCCGATTTCTTGGAGTGACCCGTCCGTAATACCACGTATGTGGGCGAACTCCACTACTTACAGCGCAATAACACAATAGCAAAGTGGCTGAAAATTTCTCTGTTTAATCAATGCCCTTCCTTCAATGCAAATTGCTCCCTGCGCCCCAACGAATTTCAATTCAATATTTAGCTGTGTAGTATTGAATATGACACTGGACCTCATAATTGCCGAATTCCCTCCAAAATTTCTAAAACCAAGAACTTCCGGTTTTAATTCTTCTCATCAATTTACCTGAAAAAAAAAAGGTTTGAAATGTACGTCTATCAATAAGACTATAAAATTTGTTAACAAAATACTGTCATTCACAGCTATATACGAAATTGGAAGGAATGATATTTGTTATTTCTCTTAAAAAACTAAGAATTAATTTTTTTTGCATATTTGTATTAAAATATTGAAATGCTCCATGGGATGAAATTATCTTGAACATTTTTTTGGATCTCTTTATGAAAACCGTATGATTTGAAATTGCTGATACAGAAATTTTATTCATTCCAGAATTTTAGTTATGATGAAATTCGTAAGATCTTTATTAGAGCCGGAAACTGAGTGATATTACAAGAAAAACGTGGAAATTTTAACTGACACAAAACCTCGCTTTCTCCATTTATTAGTGGTGTTTAGAAAGGAAAAGTCATGTTCTGTCCACTAGTTCAGATCTATTACAATATCTTTCAAATACGAAAATGAAGTTTCCTTCGGAAACACTTCTGTTGATAAGGTTATGGTGAAACAAAAGCTATTATTTACAAATCAACATAATTTTCCTAAGTAATAAAATACTCTCATATTTTCATCTAAAAAGTATTTCTTTAATGGTTAGACGGAAGAGCAGAACTTATTGCCTTAGTCTCGTCAAAGAAAAATACAATTTTATTAGTATTATTATTACAAATAATATCATTATTAGCTTCCCCGACTATTAGTTCAGGGCTAGCGTGCTCGTTTTCCACGGAGTATCCCAGGTTCGATTCCAGGCAGGGTGAGAAAAATTTGTAGGTTTTCACTTCTGTGTCTCAGTTCATATATTTGTGAGGACTGGAAGTATAACCTCTGCGGCTTACAACCGCCGTTGTAATACTCGGACACTGCAATCTAGATTCCATCTTGACGTTGTTCCCCCAAAACGTTTCATCATGTGTCTAGTGAGTAAACTCACTTAGAGTTGGCCTAGCACTCGTCATCGTGATCCTTAGTTCATTGAAACAACATACAACATCATAGTTATCAGTGTCAACAATTCTGGAGGTATAGTACCTACCTGAGATTGGTACAGCAACCATCAATGTAGAAAAATTGTCAATAATTTAGAGAAAATGAACTCCTGCTTCGATAAACATTTGCCCCGCATCAACTTGTAGAGAGGATGTTTTCTCATTAGTTCTGTGCTAGGCCTTTTACGGACGCAATGTTGTACATCTTTCGAAAACTCCAAGAAAACACGCGAGAGTCTTCTCACGCGAACTGTTGAGGATGAGAAAATGGAGGGTGATTATCCAGTATTTACGGAGAGATTGAAGAAGAGCTGAAATGTCACCGATACTTCTTTAAGAGAAAATACAATTTACACACTGGGTGATTTAGGTAGTGAAATAATCTATCTTGGGAATAATTTGTCGTGAAAGAGTAAGACAAAACGAAAAACAAAAAGCATCAATACAGGAAGTAGGCATAAATATTTCAACAAAAGGGTATTCACAACTATTCTCATACACATTCTTTTCATTTTATTAAATTATTGAAATCAACGAATAATCTAACAATATATGCTCATTCAAATCACTCAAAGCTGTCTCCCTTCGAAGTACCAAAGTTTGAAATATTTATCCGTACATATACAACTATATTTTCAAAAAAGAACGGGTTATGAAAATTCTAAATTCCGAATTAGTTTAAGCCCCAGGTTTATCAATGTTAATATTTATTTATCCATGTTGTATTGTGATTTCAAGAGAATAGAGATATTTATAAGAGGCCAATTAGTAATATAAAAATTAACCCTGGCGGTAAAAAGGACAGTAAAATGCTTTTAATATGGGAAGTACACGGGATATATTTAACACACCGCAATTTTTGTGATTTTTTGGGTCTAATCATTGCAAATGCTGGAGTGGATTCTTAAAACTATACCACAATATATTATTTTCTCTTGTTCTCATTTCCATCTATCAAAAAATTCCATAAGATGAATCATAAAATAGATCTATGATTTGGTAAAGACCTTGATGTTGATTACGAGTATATATTATTGAAAAAAAGTCTGGATTGTGCCCCACTACACTTTCCAATTACAATTTATAAAAAAGCTAATGGTACTAAAAACCCAATATAACACTAAAATTTAAGAAAAAATAAAAAAATAAACAAATAATGTATTTATTATTAAACAAGGTAAAATATTTAAAAGATCAATCGGTTACAAAATATTTACAATTTTATTACATTGCAAACTCTTAACATCATAATTACTCATTCCAGAATAAATTGCATGAATTATCTTCCACATTTCCTCTTTGCAATGGTCTAATAAGCAGATATTATAAAAGCACCTCCAACATAAATGCTTCTAATATAAACTGGTTATTGAGATTGGGTCGAGAGAAAAAAAGAAAAAAAAACACTATTCCATACTCCCGACGTTTCTAAAATTTATATTTTCTTCTTCAGGGCTACACACAATACGGTCTACAGTTAGCCGATATTCTAATTTTCTAGCAATTAAACACTGAATAATAAATTTAACTTATTGCTAGAAAATTAGAATATCGGCTAATTTTAGACCTTGACGTGTGCAGCCCTGTAGAAGAATATATAAATTTTAGAAACGTCGGGAGTATGGAATAGTGTTTTTTTTTCTTTTGACCCAATCTCAATAATCAGTTTATATTATAAAATTTAGGGTCAACAATATGGAGTATACAGATAAATGCTTCTACGCATTTTTTCAGAATTTTGAATATTAAGAAACCGAAAGTGAAGCGCGGTGTGTAAATGAAGTCGAAATGAGTTGTTCAGAAATTGGTTTCTATTTCCACTGCATTCAAAGTCAAATCTGAAGTTTGGTTCCGATGTGTCAATTTGTTCGTGACTTATCGGGGGAGACAAAATTCTTAATATGCACACACATACCCACTTACGACATTGGCCATCGTCCCAAATTTTGAAAACAGACTCTCCAGGAGCCAATCAGCAATGATCCGAAGAGATCTCAAAATAGTTTTTTCGACCAATTACAATACTTTCCTTACACACTCTGTGACAGGTTGGGATTGACTTCACAATAAAATGGTTATGACGTCAGAAATTTTATTTTCAGGAGAATTAAAATATAAAAATATTCTCCAAATACTGAAGTTATGGAATAAACTAAAAATATCACACTTCCAAAATTGAATTAAACGAAATGAAGATCTATAAGTTTGGTCATTCCTCTTTTCGTCAGTTTTAATATTTATTGTATATTAATATTTAGTTTTGGCACAATTTCTATACAGATTTGCAACTCATAGATGTACGTTGATATAGCCCTCATACATGTTTTCTTCCTTAAGCCAAATGAAAAACAATGAAACGAAAACAATAATATTAGAAGTATAATTAAAATTAAAAATTGATATTAAAATACGCTTATTTCACTAGTCATGCATTTATAATCATGAAATTAGATGAAAATACCATTGGGAAAAATAACTGTTTTATTACCTTAATTAGTTAAGAGTTTTTGCTTCAATTATTTTCTAAAGAAAGCAAAAAATTAAAGCCAAAATGTGAGAAAACTAAGGGATAAATTCATGAAAGAAAGCAACAGGTGTTTTATGTGATACTTCCATGAGATAAAGGTCAGAATGAATTTGAGGAATAAAGCGAAAAAAAGGGACACAATGTCCAGAGGTACTACAATGGATATCGGTTTAGCGAGCCAATGTAAGGCCATTAGAATTCTTTTGAACGAAAAATAACTATGCCCCATCCCAACTTCAAAATCATAAAGCGAATGTATCAACTTATCTTCTAAAGGTTCGTTTTTTTTACAATTAACATGTTAGTTCCGCATTAGAGAAGAATTATAAACAACATCGATTGAACAGATTGATCAGAATCATGTGTTTAAAGAAAATCAAGAATTCAACGAAGGAATGTATTTGAGTAGAAAGAACATTTCACAAACATTGTGTGTGTCAGAATGAATTTTCTAACGCCAATCTCAAACACCAAGAAACTGTATGAGCACAGTATTTACAGGAACATTCTAATAAGAATAGAAAAAAATCTGGATACACTACTAATTCTAATTCTTATGGGCTGATTTACTAAAAACTTTAATTTGTGATTATTCATAAATTTGTGTGCCACCTAAGTTTTTAAAAACTCAGATTTATGAACTTATGAAGTACTTATAATGATGAGACAAAATTCTGAAACAATTAAGCACAGTTAATAATGATGTCCACAACACAACAAAAGATGTTCGTTAGGAGTTCACATAAACTTATCATGTACGAAGTTAAGAAGTAATTTGTTTCCAATACGCATTTGAATTGATACTTTATGTCATATTTTCTCAGATTCTTTCCTGTTTTCAAACAAATCTCTTTAAGCGCAGTTTGCTGCGTAAGAAACCTTTCTAATCGATTCTAAAGCAGAACATTATGAGAGAGATAAATGACGGATTGGGAGTAAGAACCTTTCTGGAGAACATCCCCGTTAATGGTGTAATCAAGTTGATAGCTAGTCTCCATGGTAGCGCCCAGACTAGAGCAATGAGTTATTCTTCTTTAGTTAATCTATATCGAAAAAGTGGAAAGAGGACCTTCGGTTTTGTGCACTGGATTCTTTTAAGGTTTTAATTAACGTTTTTCCCATAAGTACGCTACAGTAAACAAAATTTTCAGAGTGCAAATTACAAATTAGCTTCGGTTTAGGATGCATGCAATATTCAGTCGATATAAAATCTCTTTTTAATTTTTCTTTACATCTCCTTCCTGCATTAAAAGACAAAATAAAAATTTCAAAGTTTAATGATTTCTTTCGAAAACACTATCATGATTCGGGAATGATTTACGTTATTATTATGGTTACTTTATCAATTTGCGAGATAGAGGAATATGATTACACCAAATATGTAATGCGTTGGTCAACAGCTTCTTTCTCGCATCCGCATTTGCTGTCCGTTTAACAATTATGCAGACTCGAGTTTGAGGGTTGTATGTTGTGAATAGCTAAGTTTATTTTAATTAAATGAGCGTCTTTAATTTTTATGTAGTTTTTAGCACTATTTTATACAGGTTTATTTCTAGGAAAAATGAAACGATGTAATTCTAGTAACTATGACATATTAGTAAGGTTTAGATAAGTTCGTGAAAACTATTGCAATGTTTTGTTTTGATCAATTTCATATTTTATGTAATTCACCAAACAATTTCTTAACACTGTCCTAGAGTCTCAGATGTTTTCAATTACAACCATAATTCATGTATCTTTTCGAACTTTGTTATTTTATGTCTAATCATTTCGTTCGAAGACCAAAGAATATTTCTAACAAGAAAATAATCTCTTCAACATCACGCGTATGAAAAACGCTACAGAAAAGTATTAACATTCACGGTGTAATCTTTTTACAGCGAAGGTTTCCCAAAATCTTTTGCGAACGGTTACCAGAGCAAATCGGGTTATTCTCCATTCTTTTAAAGGACGAACCATGTTACCTCAGTGGAGCATTCTTTCTAAGAAACGGAACGTCGTAAGTGGAAAATGCTATTCATTAAAAGAAGATACTAGAATGAGAAATATAAGCAAAAAAAGAATTGAAAATAATCAACACCACATTGAATTTAGTTGTCATATTTTGTATATGTAACCTCGTAAGTGAAATTGGTTCTGTGTTCCTTGATAAAGGGATAGCAGCAAATTAAATATGTAAATGGACAATGTTTTATGTGCCAAAAAAATAAAAAAAATTTCGCAAGAAACTTGGGAACGCCCATATTATGGTAATAGATATAAGTGCCTTCTGTTGATAATTTAATGGATAGGACAGTGAAAAGATCGCGTGGGCATATAAATCGTCGCGAGACAAACCAGCATTATGAAATAACAGTGAGAAAAATGTTATATGTTATTTTACATTTCTTTTACAATTTTTCAATAATTTGTCGTAACACCAGGAAAATATATTGGTTAGCTCATTTGGGTACTATCCGTGGTATTTGTAGTGGTGGTGTTTTTTAAAGCATATAGGACATTTCGATCATTCTTCGTTTTTAATTATTTGACGCAACGGTTTCAACAGTTTACCTCTCCGTATTTTAATTATTTGGCACTTACTATGGTTTCAACCGAACACCCTAAATTTAGACAAAATCTTAATTTTATAGCATCATCAAACAAATAATAAACGATAATTTTTCAAATTTTTTCATAATCAATTACAGTGTTTAATCAGTTTCTTTTTCATGTCGAAAAATATAAAAATATTTTTGGCACTTACAACATTTTCCATTTACATGCCTTAATTGTGGTTTTGAGTATCCATCCGCTCGTTAATTCTATGCTCTAATAAAAATTGGGGGATACCGGTGAATAAGTTCACTCATACTAATTATAGTTTTATGACATCGAAAGAATAAAACATGACAAACAAACACACAAAATTAACTGATATATTTATTGCAACCTTGTGCGTAGACAATTAAATTATGATAGTAGACATGAACAATCTCAATATTAAATATTCAAATATGCCTTTTTATTTTTGTTTGAAGCATTCAACTATGTTGTTATGATGAGAAAATTTTATTTTAGTACAGTAAAAATATTTAAAAAATACTCAATAAAACTATATAAAAGTTTATAGTACTTTCAGAGATGTTCCAAAACTTTTCGCATTAATTCTTCACAACATTCGCTTTGTGGTTCCCAAAATATTTATCGCATAAGAAGCCGATCACATATTACCAGAAAATTCTTCTCTATGCAACCATGAGCAGTGTGTGAGCAGTTGAAACGTATTTTGATGCGGGTGAGTTCACAGTAAATCGATACTCTCTAACTTCTTTTTGAAAACATTTGTGTTGGATGAAATACGGGTAAGTCCTCCTTAGGTTCAATAGTGAGCCAAGGAGACATCCTTATATATCTGACCGAAAATCTCCCTTTTTATACAGAAATTTAACATAAATGACATTTATACGGTCTATTCACAATATTATTTGTTATAGATTCATAAATGAAAAATCTTGAGCTAGGTCGCTCGAGTTGACTCGTTTAGTTTTTACATGCAGATTACGTTCAGTTACGAAATTTGATACACATAAATAAAGAAATATTTATTTTTAAGCGTTTTTTGGTGTCAACCGCGAAGTGGTAAGACCAAAAGGGATGGAGCTTCTAAATTTGCAACGCTTTCTCAAGAGCCAGTCCAAGAACACCATTCACCGTTTTTAAAATTCCATTTTGACCTTTTCTTATTCCTTTTTATTTAATTTCCTTTTGATTTAAAAATGTAGTTGTATATAAATAAAGAAAACAGGAGCAATGCTGCGAGTCCTCAGTATTGAGCTAAATGAGGTTTGCAAAGAAATAAGATTTCATGTTGTCAACACCGTTAATGGCATATGGCCACGCCGACAATGACAAAGACATTTTTGCATTTTTGGCATTTATTAACTCTAATAAAAGTTTTCACGACGCCTCGACTGTCAGCTACCACGCTTTGGCAACGTTTATAAACGACTAACACCGATTCTCCCTTGATAATCTTGAAAAACTAAGTCCTTGGCTTGTTTCAAGAAAATATTCTTTGTCCCGGTGTTTCGAACAGGTTAATGCACCATTAAACAATAACTGATCAATCTATGACGCCACCGAGTCACTCTGGATTCAATTCCCAGTGGGATCAGAGAAAAATTTATAGCTTTTCACTTTAATGTACCAGTTGATATAGCTGTGACTAGTGAATAGCAAACCCTTTTTTCTCTCCACCTCCTACTACTCCTTGTAACACTATTACTATTACTATTACTGACTACTACTGCTAATGTTTCCACGTGGGGCAAGTTGTTGGTAAACACAGCTAACCGGTCCATCTACTAACAAAAACTCTACCACCCACCTCCTACCTCAATAGCATGCTACATTTCCCATTTATAAGTACTACAATAATAATAATAATAATAATAATAATAATAATAATAAATCTATGTGTGTAGATAGGTACCTCAGAAAATATTCAATCGTCCGCTCACTATGACGCAAGAGAGAGAAATGACTTGATACACGGTCACGTGTTTTGTATAAGCTACAGCGCATCTCCAAGTCGCATGTCAATATTCGTGGCAAGCGCAATAGTGTTTGGAAGTTCTGTGTCATGAATGAACAGCTCGGTGTTTCCTTTGCCTGCCACCCCCATCGCCACCGTCTGCGACACCGTCTCCATCGTCTGAACACAGAGACTATTTTCGCTGTGGCGATGTCGGCGGATGCAGACACACTGAGGGCCATCCAGCAAAGGGGAAAACATTGGAAGGGGCTTCGTTTAAGAGCATTGTCTCTGAAAACTCAATTATCCTAGGACTCTTTTAATGTTTCATTTCCAAAGAGTTACTTTCTTGAATTAAAATCCTTTTCCTTGCTTCTCCTTCGCTTTCATGAAGTCTGAAATCTATTGATGCTGTACACTATGCCAACTACTTAAAGAATTGAAGCCATATCTAAATTTCATCTTCATATTTATACAACTTGCACATAAAACTATCTTTGTATTTTCCTGTAAATAAACCCTGTACATGACTTTTTAGATAGCTCTCCAAACTATTGTCTGCCCCCAGCTCTTACCTTCACGTATGATCTTTCGTAATTACTCTTAATTATTACAATATCCTTTTGTTTATCAGTAAGCAAACTAAGCGTAAATAGATCTATTTCTGATTTCTAGTGTCCACAATTTGTTAATAATTTTTGTGCATTATAATGTAATAAATTAAAACGAACAAAAAAAGTTATTCCCTTGAATACTATAAAAGAAAATGTAGATGATATTTGGGGTCAAAATCTTATGGCTTCGAGAAGAAACTAGATCACATACTGCACCGAAAGTAGTGAGCAGGGATAATGCATATAACTGTGTACAAAAGGCATCTTCTGGGTACAACATTAACACCCTGTCCTTCTTCGGGTAAACAAAAAATTAGGTTCTTTGATTCAATCAATGATGTCATCTCGCAAAATGCGGAAACAAAATATTTTCGCTCTCCATAGGGACATTATCAAATAGACCATATTACTTTCATTGAGACTATAAAGTTTTACTACATATAATATTTCAAAAATCAGGTTTCAGATCTGGAAAACATCTATTAACCAGCGTTTTTACAAATACATCCAGCAATGACACAATTATAAATAAAAATGTAAGAGTAAACAAAATGACATTATTTACACAAAATGGTCCCAATTTACTTACGACGTAGATATTACTCTTAAATTATTTTTTGTAACACGGTTAATATGTCAAATTCTCAAAATGTGTTAAAAATTTGTGATTTAAACGTTTGACGAAACGTTTAGCTTTTCATTGTTAATGCACATTGTCACGTAATTACATCTCAATACCTGAGAATACGAAAGATGTCAACGAGAGATCAAACCTCTATATTGGATTATAATACAATTTAACAAAGTATATATAGCAGCTTTTCGCCTATTTCGAACGATGATCCTGGAGGGTTCCAACTCGGCCGTTTGCTACGCGTCGGGAACACAACAGCGCGACGCCATTCATCTCGAGAGAGAGAGAGAGATGTGCACCAACTTCCCCCCCCCCTCCTCAACACTCAGTTGCTCGACCCATCAACCTCCTGCCCGCCGGCGCCAGGTCGTTGGCGGCTCTGCGTGGCCCATATTTAAATCTATTAATACTCAACTTCCAAATTAACTGGCGCCCCGCCGCATGTGGGGAATGGTGGGGTTTCTTTGGGCTATCAGAAGACGCCTGAGGGGCACCAGTATTTTAATTTATTATTTCTGTAAATTACTTGTGTTGACTCCAATATTGGGATCCAATGAAAGTACGATAATCCTCAAAAAAGTTTCAAGAACTTTAAATCTTTAAGGAGAGACAATTTTCAAAATTTCGGGATGAATTTCGTTTTTCAGAACAAATATAATGTTTGCATTATGTCTTTCAGAGGTAGATATACACTCGTTAATCAATTTCTTCTCCTCTTTCTTTGGTTTCGGTGAATTCCGTGAATTTCGTATTGTTTAAGTGGTATCATGCGCACAATATTTTTTATACTTTTGAGTGTATTGAACACACGAAATTGGTACCCGAAAATTATAAGCTTTCGCTTTCTTATATGAAACCTGGTGTAAAATTTTGATTCTGCTAAGTTTTTTGTTTTCTATCTGTAAAGAATTTAATTTGTTCGAGTTGAGCGGGACAAATCTATTAGTATAAATAGTGCGTTTCGTAATATATGTATGCTCCGAGAGAAATCGTGTTCATGGGACTTTCTTTCGGTAAGACAGCTATTAAGAGACCAGCAGCCAATGAAGAGACAGTACAGAGCACTAGTGTCAATGAATATTCTAACTGATATTAAGCTGGAACTTTAACAAGACTTTGAGTATTTTGAAGACGAAAGAAAGACGTAAATGTTAATTAAATGTGAAAGCATATTCACTATTCTTCTGAATGATTTAAACTTACTAGTAAAGGTTGAAAACTCCGCCAAGTTTGAAAATATTAATCATGCTTAATTTATTTTGATACTTTCAAGGCCAAACGTAGTCTTTAAAAAAAAATTTCTCCTTTGGCTCATAGTTCGTATTGGCAGTGATTCGAGGATACGTCAATAAATATTAAATAACACAGGAGAAATAATGGTTTGATCGGCAACTACAAATATGAATGGATTCGTAATTGAAAATAGGTGGCTAAAATTATAACTACTATATTGCAACAAAAGATAAAACCTATAAATGTTGAATTGAATATTATTGAAATTAAACCCATTTTTCTCTTACTCTTCAAATACTTATATTTATTATATTTTTTATTTTGTTACTTTATACTTTCTTTACTTGTGTATCAAAGAAACAGATTATTTTGCGCGAGTACAAGAGTCAAGTTTTGAATTAAAAATATGTTTTCAGTTATTTGTTGAAATTCTATATTTCTTGCACTCTTCCATTATAAATTTATCCACGCTTATCTAATAAATATGCAAATAAATAAACACAAGAATTTATGTTATACTTTCATAGAACATATTTTGTATTTTCGAAAAAATTTCATAATCAGTCCCTCTTCATAAACATATCAACTGCGTCTAATATTCTCAGAAATAACGTATACAAAACACGGAAATCAAACCCCAATTGTTTGTAAATATGCCAACAACTTGAACAAAAATATCATTACGCGTACATTATTGGAAAAATATTGGGTTTTACTATATGAAAATTTATTCATAACATAGTACTCATCTTGTTATTGAAATTTTCCATTTGAGTGCATCTTACGTGCTTGAAAATCGTTTCCTCAAATATTTAAAATTTGAGTGAATTTATATGGTCACTTCTCGCTTTACAGCGAATAAAGAATAATAATTAAAAACTTGACTTTGTGAGGAGGGCGATGGTTCTGATACCCCTCCTCTCCTCCTCAAATCCATCGAAGATATGAGTAACTCCTCTTAAATTGCACTATCCACGCCTACCAGACCGATCTTTAGTGCATTCTGAGACACCCACAACTTCAGACTTCGCAGCCTTCCCTCCCCCCACCTTCTCAACCGCACACACACTACCCCATAGTAACAGAGTCTCCCTCCACTCCCCTCTCCACACCATAGTGCTCCTGTCGCGCCGCAGGAAACGCATCGTTAGGCCATTAGGACCCCAACGACCCATCAAGGCCCCCCAGCGCTTTCGTCGTCCCCTAGCTCCATGAGACGAGCCCTGTTCCCCTCCTGCCCTCATAGTTGCCATGAGACACCACAGAAATTCAGAATAATAGTATTTATAGACTTTTTTTCTAAATAGTCCGATTCCATCTTCATTGATGTAGAGTGCGGAAATCAGTAGGTTGTAATGTTTTTTCATTTCTTATATAGGTTTTTAAAAATGTATTATTCCTTTGTGTTCGTACATCATCTACTTAAATCTTTTGTAAATAACATTTTTTGTGATAACCGTTATATGCCGTGTAAACTCATACTATTTATGACATTCAATTCATACAACAAATTTTCTAATAATATACTTTACGTCCATAACGGGGTGTATTGAAGTTAAACTATGTATTGCGCATTCATTAAATAATATGTTTTACTTCTATATTTACAAGACAAGGAAGTAATAATTTTTCTTATCTTATGTTGAATGAGAATGGGAGGCGGGACCGAGATTCGAACTCCGGACCTCGAGTCTCGGCCCCGTCTCTCATTTTCATCAACATAACAATTAATATGTTACCTGGCGGTGAGTTTCACTGCAATTTAAGAGATTTCTATGTGTTTGCGAAAACATTTTTTATTCTTCATTTGATTTTTTATTATTAAGATAACGCATACTATAAAAATCAATGTTTTGGATATGTATTATTTGTTGGTATATCGTGTAATTTCTCTTTCTACGAACCCAACAAGTTCTACAATTGTCGTGTAAAGCGGGTTGCATAAGCGAACAGGCGTGCATAAATTTTATGTCTCTTTTAACTAGTTTTAACAGTTCTTGAGCTCAAAATAGTTTTATGGGATGAAAGTTAAGTTGTGACGTTTAAAAAAGGTATAGAAAGAGAACGTTCATATTTTTCTGTTCGTATAAAAATGGGAAAAAGCATCATTCGCTTAAATTGTTCATTTATTTTGATACATCAAAATAAATTTTGATACATTTTACAAGTCCTTCGTGTACTTTCATATTACATTACATTCTTTTATCTCTTAAGTGTTTCTTATATCATTAAATAAAAATAGAATAGTTAACTTCTAAAATACTAAGTATGTCAGCTGTAAACCTTTAAGTGTTCTGTTTGTTGTAAGTAACAATTTTTAATTGTTCAATTTATTAGCGAGGTTCTGTAGTCTGACCGCCCAGAGTTCGAATCCTGGTGAGATTGTGAGATTTCCACTCATACTTTAATGTCCAGAACGAATTAGAGTGCTCTAAGTTGTCTATTTTATGGGTACAGTTTTTATCCCGGGATTAAATCCGCCGATGCATACTCGTATTACAAACCTACTTCTGGAAGGGTTAAAAATTGCGTAGCTTTTCCCTTCGGAAACCCCATGATTCCCTTAGAGATTGTTATGGGAAAGGTTAATTTATGAGTAAATAGAATAGATTTCACTCCGCAAACCCAAAAAATATTTCAATGCTACAGTTTTCTTAAAATGCAACGCAGAAGTCCAAGGAAAACCAGTACATTCTTCGACGGCTCGCATGAATGTAAACGGGCAACTGTGTTATATACGGTCGGCCTTATAATAGTCTTTTCTTCTGTAATATTTGAGATAGAATAATTCATTTTTCGCACGAACAAAAATTAAAGAATCGCGTATAATTGGATAAGTTCTGGAATTATTTATACTGAGTTATCAGTAGGACGTCCATGTGGATATAAAGGTTTTAATAACCTAGTGTTGGCGAGCCCTAAATCCTCAATAATATAATGATAATAAAAATCCACGTAGTAGTTCTCATCAAAAGGAAAATGATACAACAATTCTTTAGGCATACAATATCAATTGAAACCAATGGATATACAAATACCTATTGCGAAATTGGCAAAACATAACGTGTTTTGAATTGTAAAATAAATAAAAAATAAATGTATAAGGTCTCGGGAATTGTTTTTGAAGAAGTGTTACATGCTTAGGAAATGACGCTATAATTAATTCTTATTATGTTTGTTCAACTGTCAAATGAATGAAGAAATACAAACGATATAGTTCACAATAGTCAGATTTAGATATTACACATTGATATAACTTCTTATTTAACGGTGTCATTCGAAAGTTTAATTTGGATACTATTTTAACCTCAGTAATGAAAAAATGTAATCATTATAATAAACAGCAATAGTTTGCTTTGTGAATCGAACGCGCTTCTACTCTCACATTTCTTCCTCCCCCTTAGAAATGCTAAGCGGAATGAGAGTATTGTTCTTTGACTGATAGAGTAGTTTATCACAAATTACTCTATACAGCGCAGAATATTTCCTTAATTTATATAATGAAGTATGCATGGACCGCGTTCTTCACATCTGCGGTCTAGGTCAAACATTTACGATCATATTAAGAAAGAAAATAAAATCATAACACAAAGTCGTAACTTTTTTACTATCTATCTCCGAAGACTCTCGAAAGAAATAGGTCACGCCGCGAGTTTCTTCGATCAATAATAAGTAAAAAGACGCAAACTAAATTAAAGATATATTCGCAATAAAAGTATTAAATACACTTTTTCCTAAATACATTTTTTACAAATCGCATATTGATTACTTTTACAAAGAAAATGTAACAGGTATCTGAAAAGGAATAAAATGCGAGTACCACGGAACGTAAAATACTAGAACACAGCTCATAAAAAATTCCAAGTTCTTATTAGCAAGATTGCCCTACTTTTAATTTACAAAGAAGCTTCTCCTCTTCCAAGGTTGACTCGAAACTAAGGTTATAAAAGAATTTTTCCATATCATAGTTTTTAAATGATTAGCATTAATATGATTCTGTACGGATGATAAACTACAAAAAATAATAAAATGCAGTATCTTTGGAATCTAATTAATTATTTACAAATTCCTCATTAATTATTTAATCCGGCATGTCATTGCTTTACATAATACTCATATTAATTCTATTTCTTTATTCATACTTATAAAAAATAACTGATAATGATATGATGATTTTAATGTCATTTTATCTCCTACTGGCGATATTTAAGGAGATGTGTTCTTATGTTATTCTTCTTAATATGTTTTATTCTCCCACTATCGTTTTACGCGTTGTAAATAATCTGTAGAATTGATTGATCATGTATCTAGACCAGGGGTCTCTAGGGGACTTTTTAACGCGAGGGCCGAACTGAAATAAAACATTATTATGCAGGCTGACCGACAACATTTATTGCCAAGTCACTATCACTTGTACCTTATTATAACATTTATCACATTAATAGATTCACATTTGTTTTATTTACTTGTATATTTATTTGTTTTCATTTGATGTCTTTTGGCGAGGTTCTGGCAATGAGACCTGCTCTTCCAACAAACCGTTGAAGAGATGTTGGATTGCCGGGGACCTATGGTACAGAACTGATATATGTCAGAATTAGGTGAGGGAAATCGCAGCAGAAAAACTCACCTGATTCTGCAGAACAGGGTTTGAACCCACGCTCTACCGCTCAGCGGGATCGTGGAAGCGAAGGAACTAACCACTAGGAGACAGAAAAAATCCCGAGATAGACGTTCCTGATTACCACGACTTTAATGTTATCTAAAATGTTAACCAACGAAATACTTAACTTAAAAGTGTATTAAGCACATACTTACAAACAGACTTTGAGGAAATACATTTCTACGTCAACGAATGAGAGTATCATACAGTTTTGGAAGAAATATCATTTGTCAGGATATTTAAACATGTAGTTCTTTGATTTAGAGTGTAGACGTGACTTGCTTTTAATCAACAATATCTGTCCACAGTGGGTCGAACATTGATGTCCAGTCACCAGAATACATATAGTCCTTTCAGCCGACGGCTGGACAAAACCCCATCCCCATCCCGAGCCATCAGTGGGCTCACCGATTGGTTAGTACGACAGAGAAATCTTCGAACGGATTCCAACAGTCCAGAAATATTTTTGGTGGTAACATTCAATGATCGTTCACATTAGAACCAAATTCGAAAGTATTTAGTTTGAATTTGTGGGATTGGTGTTATTGCAGAGCCTATAAACCACAAGATCCATTCTAATACCGTAAGTGGTCATTTATTTATTTATTTAATAATTGTCTTATGTCGAGGTTTAGGTCGAGGTTCTTCCACATAACTGTAACTTTAAGAGAATTAGGAAGGAGAGATGTTGGGGTGCAGGGGAACTTATGGAACCGAACCCACATTTACCTGGGGTGAGGGAAACCCCAGCAGATAACCTCATCTAGTTCGGCCGAGCAGGGTTCGAATCCACGCTGTACCGCTCAATGATATGGAGTTGAAGATGCTACTACTAGACCACTGTTTTGGAACGAAGAAATTTGATTTTGCTGGAAGATTTAGAACTCTCCGGACTCAATGTGAATATAGTCCTTGCGTTAACGCTAAAAACAAACAGTATACATTGTATTCGACTATAATTCTAAACAATGGACACATATTTACCATTTCTACAAATATATACTAATCGTGAACACAATGCAGAAGTGGAAAATTTAACTGCGTTCTTGCCAATTCGTGTTGGCACTCGCCCATCAGTGATAGAATGACCAAGCTAACGGAACACGGTGACATGACTTATTTATGGGTACGAACCAGAAACCTCCCAGTCAATTCCTCTCTGTTGGTTACCAGAAGTTCTAGTTCAGTCAAGTTAAGAGTACGTCACGTACCACACTTCTCCCGTGAACACGTGTTTCTAATATTCACAATATTTACATTATTTTGGTATTTCAAAACTTATGAGAAAACCCTCATTAATTAAGGTGTTTTTTTTTCAATATTTCACCGCGTTGCGTTGAATATCTTGTGTGTCAAACACTTAAATTACATTCATTGTAGAATGGTTACACCAGACGATAGTTATGTAACAAACAGTTATCAGATTACAATATAAAATATATTTCTCATGTTTCGAAAAATAATCCGTAATTAAAATTAATGATTTGTTTGTGATACGAGTTTTCATATGATTTTCAGGCAAAGAAGTTCGTATAAGAGAATAATATTTGTTCAACTTTGGTTTCCTTTGATACCGAAAAGTAAATAAAATATAAATAGAAACTTATGGTTATGTACGCCAGTTGAATTTTTCACCCTTTTGGTTCATATCCGAAGCGAAGCAGTTATTGAACGTTGAAATTAAGGTTAGTATTCTATTCGTAAATAGGTTTTTTAACAATTGGCTGAAAGGTTTGATACGATAAAAGGCTGTCGCTTCCGCTTAGATCGAGTTTTTTTCTTTATTATTCTTTTTAACGCCCCGTGAAAGTTGTATATTTGTATCACTCGATTCTCCATTGAATTTGTGACAAAGTGGATACTAATTTAATTGATGGTATATGATTGCGTACCTTTTTTCGAAATATTTGACCACGGATAAGGTTTTCTATTTGATAACATGTAGCTTAAAATAGATATATTTTAAATTTAGAACAGGAAACTCCACAACATCGGACTCATTCGGAGAAAGATAGTTTTTTCATTTAAAAAATTGAATAGAGTTCTTATCAGGTGTCATCGAAGCAACCGTTCTACCTTTATGAGACTGAAGTTGTGGAAAGATAGCACAACGGGATTCTGTGAAGAATTGCATTTTTTGTGATTTCCATGTTAAATGATGAGGTTCATATCGTATTCCACATGATTTGGGTCTAGGTTTTGTAGATCAGAGAACTCGGTCTTCCAGAGAATTAGCTTTGGAGCACCTACTTCAGTCGAATTGGGCATCAAACATGAAAATGGTGATAGCGAGGTATCAAGGAACCTAAACTTATAAGTGTAGAGCGGCTAGAAAACCCATTTCAAACTATGGCTCTCAAACTCAGCCAAAAAGTGTGCAATATAAGGTAATGTCACACATGAACAGTTTTAATGCCGTGAACGCATCTATCTCATGCATCTCGTGAAGTATTAAAATTTCATAATTACCTAGTTCCTTTCATTAGAATATAAAATACATAAACGTATTTCAAAATCAAATATGTATTCGTGCTCTTGTTTGTTATATCAATTAATAGCTCTTGAATAAATAAATGTTTTAAAAACACGAATATCTTATCGTTATGTTTCACACAGGATTAAGATACATTAAAAAAAATCACTATTACACATACATAACACAATAGATTTANATGGCTCTCAAACTCAGCCAAAAAGTGTGCAATATAAGGTAATGTCACACATGAACAGTTTTAATGCCGTGAACGCATCTATCTCATGCATCTCGTGAAGTATTAAAATTTCATAATTACCTAGTTCCTTTCATTAGAATATAAAATACATAAACGTATTTCAAAATCAAATATGTATTTGTGCTCTTGTTTGTTATATCAATTAATAGCTCTTGAATAAATAAATGTTTTAAAAACACGAATATCTTATCGTTATGTTTCACACAAGATTAAGATACATTTAAAAAAAATCACTATTACACATACGTAACACAATAGATTTACGTGCATTCTTTTCTTAGTTTCTAGAGGTGAAATGCTTGGAACGACTTCGCAAGCCATGGCATGCAACACCAAAACAAAGGCTTACTCTATCACTCAATCGCATCTCTAGCTCTCTCTCACGCGACCAAAAGTTTATTTATAAGATTTTCCTCAATAAATGATACTTCATTTACTTGCGTTTTTTTATCGACAATAAAAAGAAGTGAATAAGCAGAAAGTTTATTATAAAATATAACTAACATCAAGTACTTGATTTAATCACAACACATCCGATGTAAGACAACATAATCAGATACTGTCATAAATAATGGTAATCCAGAAACAAAAGTTGGAACAAAGTAAACACGCAGTAGAGTGGACGACAAACAAATGAGAACAGAATAAGAAAACACACTTGTTCCTTTTGATACTCGATTTGTGATTCGGCGCAGACGCATTAGTAAGTCAACAGGTAGCAGAAGCATTAAGTTCATTGGGGTTTTGTAGTATCGGATCTGTAAAGGGGAAGACGAGCAGTGAGCGAGTATAGGGCCAATGGACGAAAATACATGCTGGGTACCTCTTTCAAGTGGGCCATGAGTTCATTTTCATTGTGAATGTAGATCGTGTGACGGGAATAGTAGCTGGAAATTTCCTGCCATATCAACACCCCACTTAGTCATGTTTATTCATGTAGACCCCAAGCAATTTCAAGTATCTTCAACTTGAAAACTCATAATACTTAAATCCTCTACACTGCAATAATTCTATTCGTATACCTAAGAACTCAATTGACTTTTTTTTTCAATTTCTCTCTAATATAAAATAAATAAATAGTACATAAAAATTAAAAAAATAAAATACAAAGATTGGTTTAAATGCATAGATAAACGTTCGTACCTCTCTCATAAAATATATCTATTGAGACCGAGCAACATATGATAACCAGTTATACATTGCGACTACAATGAATGAAAATTGATGTAATATCAATGAAAGAAATGATTAATTTTATTGTAAAGACTACTAGAACAGAGAAAATTTCCAATATATACGCAAGTTAGTAATTTGCTTAAAGCTGTGTTAGAGGAAGCTTCATTAAGAATGGGATAATTTGAAATAAATAGTTAACACAATTTTCTTCATTTCAAGTAACAGAAAAACAGAATTTGGAATTTTACCCCAATTTTTGTTCTTAAACTGTAGCGAGTAAAGATTTTATTACCACAAACTTAAAATCAAATTTACTTGTTAAAAAAGAATTGAGAAAGAAATAACATCTTTCGCCGTGCCGACTTGGTAGCTGTACATGATATATTTTATTAAATCCATAGTATGAAACTTACTAGTTGAACAAATAGAAAGCAAAAATTACAAGCAGTGTACATTAATTCATAGACATAGACACTTTCATGTGAAATATATTTTGCATTAGGTCTTATAGTAATCGACGAGCTATTGAAAGCATTAAATTAAAACGAAGTATTTTCACGGAACTGGGCAAATGTTATGGAGCTAATAATAGCATCTATCGATTTACGTTCCAGTCAACTATACTGTACGCGACTTTCAAAATAAGATAAGCTAATTTCTTTCTCTAAACAGTCGAGATATGAAAGTTTCGAAATACGTTAACGGATTGAGAGCACACTATGTCATTTAAATTTCGGAATATTTAAAGTTAGGGAACAATATACGGAAACTTTTGTGATGTGAGCAAATNAGATATGAAAGTTTCGAAATACGTTAACGGATTGAGAGCACACTATGTCATTTAAATTTCGGAATATTTAAAGTTAGGGAACAATATATGGAAACTTTTGTGATGTGGGCAAATATGATAACAGTAACCTACAAAATAAAATAGAGATATTTCATAAGAACAGGACAATTGTCAAATAACTAATAAAAGAGTAAATCAACTTACATTATAAGGGTTACAAATACTAAATTAATCACTGTTACTATGAACCTAATTTTTATTCTCTAAGGCTAATGTAAACTAGGACGACGAAGTGTAATTTCACGCTGCCATAAACTTTCGCGTAAACTCTGTTTCTATTTTGTTCTGCCATCTTATTTACGTGAAGTACTTTTCTTCGGGCATTCTTCGTGGTATTTAAAAGTTCCATAATATATTCGTACAAATTACAGTTTGCACTTTAACTAGATGACTGTTAAATAAAAACAAATGAGTTTAATAGCTTTTTTAAATGTGAATGTCCTGCGTCATAGTGTTGTAGCTGTAGATCCATTACTAGTGTTTCCCGGGAGGTCATTTATGAACTTTATGCGTTTCTGTACGCTAGTAAAATATAATAATATTATCATGACAACCGAGTAGCCAATCACGTTTCAACAATCGTACGTTTATACCACATCATTCACAGCTAATATTTTCGAATGCTGTTTTCCTCAGAATTCCTTGATTTTCTTGACTGGAGAGCATTCATATTGACTATTTAAGTAAAAAATATTTCTGATGGACTTCACTAACGACTGAAATTCATAAAATTGCCAAACAAAATTTGATATTTATAAAAAAATTTAATTCAACTCTATAAAACATAAAATCGATCAAAATATTTTTCTGGGAAAAATACTTCCAATATAAATTATCAACGATCTTTTGACTTTCTAGAAGTGCAGTTTCATATTTACATAATTAATTTTTAATCTCTCTATTACAATGATTAGGTCACAGATCAAATGTTCAGTTATTTTTTAAGTAGCACATGTTTGATATTTCATTAAAAGGTTTATCTCTTATATTATAATTATTACTATTAATCGTTGATTCATTATTTGTAATGAATAGTGCAATGGCAGCAAAACAAACAAACTATTCCTTAAAATGCGTCCAGGAAAAAGATTGTCTCGTGTTATTTACTTGGCAAAGATTTTGAGACAATATACAAAAATGTAAAATACACGATTGAATCAATATCCTCAAAATATGCAATTAATTTTTATCACTGGCACCTCCACTCTCATGACCTCGTATTTATAGATAGAACTAAACTACAAGATTTATGTTTTGCTCCAAGTTTCTCCGTCGTGACAAAGTTATGTCGTGCGCACAATTCGATGGAAGACATACAAATGGAGAGTGTGTTGAAAGCACGAAATGAAACAAGGTCGGTGACCTCAGAAGGGCAAGAATAATTGAATGGAAGAAGAATAGGAGCCATGCAAAAGGCAACAGGTAAGAGACCAGTGAGTCACAAGGGGAGGGCGTAAGAGAATTCGCTTTATATTCATGAAACAAGTATGACAACAGACACTAATAATTTATGATACCTTTCGGTCAGATTAAATAGTGACGACCCGTGAATCGAACCCGGGACTCCTGTTTATATCGCAGGGGTGTTTACCAATACACCTCCCGTTCACTGTACAACATTTCTACCCCGGCCGTGTACAGTTGTGGAAGGCGAACGGCTGATGTAGTGTTAACATCTCTGCGATCAAAGCAGCCGTCCCGCGCTCGATTCCCGGCTCGCCACCCTTTTCATCTGACCGAAAGTTTGGGTACACGGAATAAATATATTTTAATAATTTTCTCTCTCCTTCATCGTACAAATGATAATACGTATGGCGTTCGCTGTCTCTTACGTAGAAACGTCACTGGCATTTATTGAGAACGACTAAAAGGTTTTATTGAGACAATAAATTGAGCTGCGTATCGATACACACGAGACAAAAATGGTACTTATGAACATAAACGTGTGAGAGGCGAGAGTGGAATTTTGCTTTCTATTTTTGACTTTTTAAACAAAATCTATTTGCTGACGAAAGTTGGAAAGAGAGACGATCAATTTTTTAAAAGAGAAGAAATTGTCTCTTTCTTAAATCAATTGTTGGCCATTTCGTATACACCTATACTACTTAAAATTAACTAAACAATGACAGTTAATTAATTACACTACTTTTAACGTCTATTACATAATCAAAATTAATAATTTAAGACGTACGACCTTATTATGAAAAAATAACATTTATTTTGAGCTTTGACAATGACGTGAATCTTAAGTCGAAACGTAGTTGTATTCAAAGCAAAAAATAAATGTTATTTGTTCATAATAAAGCCGTAAATCTTAAATTTTTTATTTTTTTCAGACAATTAATACTTCAAAGTAGCATCATTTAATTTTTCAGGGCAAACTATTACGTCTCTTTTTCAGATATAATGATGTTTTAATGAACATTTCCATTGCGAATCGAATGAAATTTTCCATTATGAATGAGAGGCAGACGCTGTCTGGAATGAAAAGAACTTGGCGATTTGAAAGTGAAATGAGATTCGATGGTCGTTTTTATATTCTCTAACGCTAGAACAATATTTATTATTTTAATAAACTGAAATCCAGCATTAACTTTCTGAATTATTTCTCGACCACGACGAAGTATACAGGAAAAATCAAATTTCATTCTCATTTGTATCAAAAGTGTTGATAGTTTTCTTTTTAATAGCTTTCCTACTCATTTCTTTTTTTAAATTATCTATCCTTCATGCACCTCTTCAAATGTTTTAATACCAAAAAGTATATGTAGATTTTTGGTTTAATTTTGTCTTGGAATGACTGACCATCATGCATCTGAAAAGACCTAATGCTCCTTTTTATAGACAGCTGGATTCTGTCTGTCCATACCAATTTATTCACTGACACGCACTTCACTGTACATAGCAATACGCAGTGAAATACGGTTTTGTTTCTTGACGTATAAACTTTCCATTGCGTCATTCAATAAACATTGAATTCTTTCATATTAAACTATATTGGACGCAATACTATGACCGTAGTGTAATAAACCATTTGGCAGGGATGACCCCTGCAATCTGACTGTTGAATATGAAATGACAAGAAATGTAATATAGATTAATAAATATTATAAATTAAATGATGTAATATATTAAATACGCCGCTGTCCTTCGAATATCCAAAAGTCAAAGGAATACAAGGAAAAACAATTTCATGTAAACTTCTCTACGAGTTTAATAACATTCAGAGAGTATGTAGAAATGACCTACAACAATAAGCACGCAGTCCAACCAAATATAGTGTTTTATTTTACGGTTTTAGTCTTTACTTAGAAGTCTTAAAGATCGGAATTACGAGGTCTTTTATTTCAGCGAAGTACTCATTTCCACTTCTGTAGAATCGCATTTCTTGGTCACTTGTTCCCTCATTCATGCGTAATAATGAGGAATGTATATAGGTTTAGTCAATGACACATCATTGTTAAAACAACAACGTTCTAACAGCGTCTTATTATGAATACCGTGCAAGCATGTCATTCATACAACCGATTGTTTCATACCTTAAATGAGTCACTTTTGTCGAGATAAGATCCCCAATTTAATAGTGCATGAAAATGGCGAAATAATTTTGTGGTTGTGGTATCTTTGATGTCCATTGTGTTGAAGACCATAAGAAATGTCGGAATGTTGGCAGAAAAGTGAGTAAGAACATTCTGATGAATAAGTTCCAACCCTGATAGTTAACGAGTGTTTGTTATTCGGCTACCGAGTCATAAATTCCACCACAGGCAACACCGTAATTTTCCATCGTCATTCCAACAACGTATGTGTGGGCATGCGGGAACTGCGGAAGCCATGCACGGGAACAGTGTGAGCGCAAGAGGTTGGGGGTTAGTTGGATTGGCAAGGGGTGGGCTGGGGTCGCGGGGTGGGCGGATCGTACCTGGACCCGCCACCACGCCGTTCAGTGCGCACTTGCCCTTAGGCTCCATGCGTATGCTCTCCGTCCTTGGCTGCGGAATGGTGGCGGCGGTGGGGCGCCGTGTCGCCCGCCAGGGGGCGACAGCGGGCGATGGGGCGGGCGACGAGACTCGGGCGAGCGGGGCGAGCGGAGCAGCCCGCGCAGCGACGGCGGCGGCGGTGGTTGTGGAAGTTGCGACGGCGGCGGGGCGACTGCCCGGCGGACGCTTGCGACTTTCAACTGTTTTACTGGACAGACGGCGAGGCAAACAACGCACTAGCTACCACACTACCATACTCGGCACTCCAGCTACGAGACATCACACTACTCAAATGGAGATAACAGAACATAAAACAGTATCTAGTTTCTACGAAGTAAAAAGTAAATTTATCTACCGCAACAAACAAATGTATTTACGTTCTTGCTTACTCTTCCAGAGGGTAAACAAAATAAAACAAATCCCAAGAACAGGATAAACTACTAAAAAAATAATACGAAAAAGTCACAAGAAAAAGTGCTCTTGTAGAATGTCACACACGGGCAGATGCAGCGGGGCTGTGTGCAGCGTGAGGGCAAATGAATGCCGGCACGAACGCAGCGCTTCGCTGGGAACGGTCCGTCCGTTGCGGCAACTCGCTCGCTCGCGACTCACGCTGCGCCACCGCCGACGTCGCCTCCGGGCGCTCGCAGCGCTCCTGGAGACCTATGCACAAACTAACTTCTTCCCTCCCAGAACCCACACCGACGTCTGGGGTGTTCCGGTGTCTGCCACCTGTTCAAGATTGGCTGGAAGCCAGATTATGGTGGTTACGGGCTGATAAATAGGTCGTGTGAGGTTTTTAATCGTTGTAATGATACTTAATGCGCGAATGGTTATACTTTTTGACTGNTCGTGTGAGGTTTTTAATCGTTGTAATGATACTTACTGCGCGAATGGTTATACTTTTTGACTGAATTTTGAATGACTGTCTGAGAAATTTTGCATTCGCACATACAATTTCTACAACCTCGTGAAAGAGTATTTCTACCGTATTTCTTTATTTCCATGTCTTCAGAAACACATTCTTGTTTCCTTCAGATCCCTGCAAATGAATTGTTCATATCTGACTAGGTAGTTCTGCATCAGTATTTTTTCTAAAGTAAGTGAACCTTTATCCTTTAAATCTTCATTGGATTCTGTATATTTTAGATGCGCGCCTTTCCCGCTGTTTATTTTCATGGATGAAGTGAGAAGACTCTCAGAGTTCGTACTAAAAACTGTCTATAAATATTTTTTGAAGTTTTCTTCATGTGAATCTTCCTGCTTACTTCTTCGGTGGATCTTATTTCTCTATTCAAACATGTGAGGTATGGAACGTACAGTAGTGTAAGTAACTAATAATGAGTACATGATTTAAATAAATTTAAACAATTACATTACATGTTAATAAATTCTAGATTGTTATTAATTTCCTGCCTACCACGCATAAAATTACTAAAGCGACTTCCCAGATCTGGGTATAGAGTTGTATGATAAGAACTTCTACAAATATGATAAGAACTTCAACATCTACAAATTAATAATATTTTAAAAACACATACAGAAAGCATATCGATGTTTATTTATATTTCGTTGTAAAAACAGCGTATTGGTTCACATAAAAAAATTAAATCGATACTTACCCGCAATACACAAATATAAACACAGTATTGCTACTTCATCAATGAAGAATAATGATACATGTTTTGAGATTTACCATCGCGGAAGTAAGAATCACGCTATCTGATTTGAAATGAGATTTAAGAAACATGGCTGTTCCGAAAATGATTCTGTGAAATATATATTGAGAAGTTAAGTAGATTCCTGAAGACATAATGTCAAGAGCCATTTGGCAGCATCATTCGCAGTTATCTACCGACTTTCTGGAATGCTATCAAACTCTGACAAGGGCGCTTTTATTGCTGCGAATTCTTTCTCCCGCCTTTTGCCGACCTCTGTGAGATCCGAAGACGCCTATTGTACAGTTATGTGATGCTGGAGTCGGTCATAGTCTTTCTGCTGAAAAGAATATTGATGGATTCATAGAACTGAATCACATTGGTTGAAAGATGAAATAAAAATTTTATAGAGTGTACTTTTTGCATGAAGCTTCATGCAGGGCTTGGAAATTATTTCATTAAACCAACTTGTGGGACAATTTGTATTTTATATTTAAAAAAGGCACCGAATATCAGCTCAAAAAAAAAAACTATGGTATCATTATCAAAGAGTGTCGAGACCTAATACTGCAACATGATGATCGCTCCATACATGAAAAACGTGTCCTAAGAGCGTACTCTCAGGAATATAATTTTACTTTGTGACAATTAATTTAATTGAAATACTTATATTTATTTACGTTTCCGGAGGAAACATTACATCTTAAAGATTTTTGCATGTCTCTGAACGCCCCGATATTTTTATGTACGACATGTTTTCTAAATTGTGAAGAAAGCGAGGCATTTATATATATATATATATATATATATTATATATATTATATATTTTATATATATATATATATAAAGATATATATATATATATATATATATATATATATATATATATATATATATATATATATATATATATATATATATATATATATATATATATATGAATACACAGGAAGTAATTATAATTTGAGTGCTGAATTCAATACTTTACTCCGGGATATATAATATACATTAATAATATTAATTCACAAAAAATAATTATAATTTGAATGCAGTATTCATTACTTCACTCTGTGATAACTATCTAGAGATCATTCCGGCATTTTCCTGAAGCAACCGAATGAAACCCAGAAAAACTTAAATTACGATATCTGTTCTAAATGCCGAACATAAATTACCACGTTTTACACCTTTAAAACGTTACACATTGTTTCAAACCCTCAGCTTTAAGTGACTGTTGGTTTAGAGGAATTAACCTTACACTTCGATTCTTAGCCCTAATTGCAAAAGGTGTTTGTTTGGGAATTTCAGATTTGCGTCTTTTCGTCGAGTATGACAGAAAAAATTATTAAAATAAATAATAGTCGAGTATAAATAAAATTATTTAAAAATGAGTTGAAGTATATTTTAAAACATACATTTTAAACATAAAATACCTTAACATTATTTCATTAAAGCAGTATATTCCCCTCACACTGTTTAATTGGTGACAAAGAAAGAAGTATCTGCTATTTTGTATTTAGAACATTTCTGATTTTCAAAAGAAGATAAATAATAAGATTCGAAGAATCTATATCGCCGAATAGTAAAAGTAGTAGTTAGATCGTTAAGTACTGAAGATTAGCCGAGATATCTTTTGACACTCTCCTGGTACTCATGATCTCAGTTTGGAGCAACATATGATTGTTGGAAAACGCTCATACAATGAACTATTTCTTATTGCTAATTAATCATTATTACAAAAACAATATTTATACCGTTAAGAAAAATTGATTTCATTAATATTGAACGAGTATTATTTGCAGTTCATAACTATAGAACATGATTATGGAATTAATCTGGGTCTGGAGAATCTATACAAGCAACTATATTGGTTTACTTTGTTAATAGGGAAAGAGATGCAAAAGGGAGTGGTGAGGTAAAACGGGGCACACCCGCTAGTTGTCTAGGAGGTATTCCTATATTCTCAGAACTCAATCTAAAAGTCATGGTGGTATTATTTCTAACGCATTGATGCCATTAAAAGATACCTGTGGTTTCATTCAGCATTCCAGTATTTTTCCAGCACATTCTTGTAATATTCGGCTGTCATGAAATTAAGAGTTATTAAATATACGTTATTAATAGTAAAGCGATTCTAATATTATTTTAACATATAACATCAGTTGAATTTTACGCGATATAAATCTTAGTTGTTGCACTCTGTTCGTGCAGTATTGTTTTTACTTGTAAATGTGGTAGTGAGGAAAAATAAGGTATAGTGAGGGTACCTCTTTTTTCTCATGTTCTTTATTTCTGCTTACATTTTAACTTCATTTGGCAATGTGTATTTTCAATCCTATATAGACAGCAGGAACAGTTTCCAGAAAAGGGACCGTTCTCTTGTCTCGATTTTTCTTGATAGAGTTAGTTTAAGTGCAGTTCTTGCCTTAGGTGTGCAGGTGTTGACAGTGATGAAATCATGTTCATCTAATGTGAAACTGAAAATTCAGTTATTTATTTCATATTCAAATTTTATTTCAATCTGTCCATAAAATACGATACCCCATTCCCCTCAGCCAGAGGGGAATAAGGGGTGATTTCCATTCTTTCAAAATTTTATTCATATTTACAAACCTAAATAATTAAATATTGCTTTTTTTTGTTAACACTGTAATAAAGAGAATTTAACCTGAATATTCTTTTCTTTCTTCTTTATATCCAAAAATAATTTTGTGTTAACATTAATTACCCCATTATGCCCTTCCTTCCCAACAAACCATTGCTGCAGCATTTTGAATATCATGCTTCATTAGAAATGTATAAATGCAAATTAATACGAAACAAATTAATATCTTAGTGAAAAACTATTTTTGATATTAAATAATAAAATCAAAAATCCCATCTATGCATGCAATATAACTGTAACTTGTATTTTTGGTATTTGTGTATCTTACTCCAAACACTAATACCGTATCGAAATTAAATCCAGCTTCCATTATTTTTCCAATCCTATGCTGTTTAAGTTTAATTTCAAATTGTTTAGTAATTTTTGGGTTGTACAATTTCCCATAAAGTTTTTGAAAAACTTATTAATAATTCCTTGGTAAAGATGTGTCATACCACAAGGCATGTTTAAGACGAGATAAGAGTCAGTAACGTGGTAATACCAGAAATCACAGTCACAAGGTTCCGACAAGGCAAGCACTGTATATCTAACTACATCCGGTCCACAAAATGCTTTATCAAGTCTTTGTGATTTAAATGTTTCCGTACTGTAGACAGTGAGTTAAGATATTAATGTGTAACATCTATGGGACCAACAGATTGTTCCATAAGTTCCACATTAACCAAATATGTTGGCATGGATCTTATGAATCGGTACCTGTATGTCGAAACAGATGTGAAGAAAACGAGTTGTATTCCCTATTGATAAATATCATATTTTATCACTTGAACAAAAAACTAGAAGTGCAAAACCATTACACACACTTTCTCATATACGTTTCTCCGTCTGCAGCGGAGTGAGAAAAAATTCTATAATGAAAGTGTTATTTTCAGCGTGGTTTTCTATATTTTGGTCGTCTTCCAGTGCTTTATATATACTCGAAGTCTCTAGACGAACTTATTACAGTCATTTATTTGAAATTTGAAAGTAAAATAAATATTCGGAACATTTTTCCAAAACATATAGTGACATTTCAGTCTTAAAAATATCGTAAAAGCATTATGTAAATGTAATTTCGCTGTAGACAGAAACTGATGTATTTTCGTATCTGCAGGGCGTTTGCTGTCCTCCTATGTAATTTATCATTATCACATCTTTACGGACTTTGTATTCTACGTGTGTTTGGTGCATTTACACTGCTTAATATTATTCAAGCTCCTTGAAACAGTAAATTAATGTGTAAGTGTAGCAGACAGAAGTTATTTTACTGCGTCTATACGAAACTTTCAAGCGAAATACCGCCAATATGGATGAAATGCATACTAATTTTACTTAACGAACAGAATTTGAGCAAAATCGTTGAAGCCACTTTTGAGGAATATTCAAAAGAGTACTTTGACCTTCATGTGACGTACCCTTTGTTTTAAAGTAAAAATATAGCACGTGCATTGACAACAAATAAATTCTACCGTAAATACGAAATGCAAATTAAATTGATTCATACATTTACTCAGAATCGCTGCGCACAGACGGATTTACGATCAGACAGACGGACGGACGTTATACCAAAATCCACTTTTTCAGTATCAGGGATCACCAAAAAGGATATTTCCGTAAAAATCTTGCTTTCGAATTTTTACTTGATTACAATATTTTCTATATACTACGTAAGTGAGAAAGTAAAAAACAATTCTATCCGATGAAAGGAGGGTAACGGTACAAACCAATCATTACTCACCAATACTATCAAACAACAATATGAATAAAAAACATTAACTAGATATCAATGATGATCTAAGAAAGAATATTTACCCATAATCACGCAATACACGCGGATGAATACTTGACGCAGTGAATGTGACAAACAAAATATATCATAATCGTCCGTAAAAAATTGTAAGTTGTAATTTATTTATTCTTCTTGATTATATGAAGGACGTTAATAGTAGAATTAGAATACGGATCCTCGGCTAGATTTTAATTTATTAGCTTTGTTTAATGACGATACATTTAAAACGTCAAATGCTTGTATACTCTTGCAACACGTCTGAGCATAAATGATTTTGAAAATCCGTCATTAAAATTCAAACAGCGGCGTTGCAAACGTAGTTTGCGATGAATAGGCATCTCATTAAGCATGGAAACCGAATTGTCAAGTACGGAGCATTCGAGACAAAAAACGAAATATTATTCATGTTTTAATTAAAATTCTATTTCCAGTCTCCAACGCTCATTATGGAAGAGGTGTTAATGTGGAAAGAACGGAGTGCGCGTGAACGAGAGGAGGCTCTTCCAGAAAGAGCTGAGGAGTCTGCTGGCGGCACTAGCGCGTTAAGCATGGCAGACCTATTTCGTGAACCTACCTTATTCAACTGAAATTATTTCCTTTGAAATTTAAATTAACTTGGAAAATTAGCTTGCCTCTGGAACTTCTTGGTCTGTTGTTTCGTGATAAAAGTAGGAGAGGAAAACTCATGGTGTGTACGTACAACATAATATTTATGTCCATCGAAAGACATATATTTTGAAAAAAATTATCACAATATTAATGTTTTTATTTTGTGCTTTTATTTATAATTATTTTGCTGAGATACGTTATGATTTTTTTCATGTACGTACAATACAAAAAGTCGCACTACTACTATTGTAATTTACTATTTTATTATTTGATATGAAGACAATTTTTAGATACAAGTTAAACATCTCGGTTCCATTTGAAAAGATTTACAAATTGAGAGAAAAATATTATCATGCGGTGTGAGAAACTATTGCAACACATTTTGAACAAAAATTTATGAGATGTAGAAGAGCTAAAATTTATCAAAATTTCTACTCTTAACAAATATATCAATCGTTAATATGACTATCTTTAAAATTAGAGAGAGTAGGTGGACAGAGGTAAAAATGATCTGTTAATTAATTTTGGATGATACCGTGGTTTCTGTTTAATATCTTTCGTTGTCAGCTTGAGCGTAACTCCATTTGTGTCATTTTATTGCTATACATTGAGTTTTATCCGTAGTCAACCTTGGTTTGTGTACAATAATTCTGTAACCCCTTCCTGGCCCGGGTTTTCCTCAAGTTTTCTTTCGGGTAGAGGCGGCTGTTTTTTTTACTGGCTCTCTTTTTACTTCTATTGAAATAATAAATCTTGAATTTAGGGTTATTCTAATAGTTACGATTTATAAAAAATATTTTCCGTATAATCAATAGTTTATAATAATATATACTTCTCAAATAACTTTTTTGTGTTTTATTAAACAAAGTTGTTGGTATTATGTTAATATTATAACATGTTCCGAGCTACTTTTATTCTTATCTAAGGAGTGTGCTGAAATAATAAATCCGCCTCTGCATTAGGACCCTTGATCGAAATTCATGGAATGGTCCCTTGTTTGTTTCCTGAGAGCAAATTAGTTTATTGTCCTCCAAGTTGTCATACGCAGTTTCTAACTGCTTTTTAACAATAAATTTATTATTATTAAATCAAAAAATTGTATTATTATACTAAATACTTGTACATTATTTGATAAACGTGAATTTGTATAATGACCAGAATTTTTAAGCGAAGTACGCAACATTTTCTGGTAAATGTGTAACTAATGAAAACCCCTGGCCTAATACGTATTCTTGTGTGAATAACAAGCTTTCAATCAGCATAAATATACAATAAATAAGGAATTAGAATGAAATGTGCCAAATATTTCCATAGTCACGTGACTGTTCATAGTTACGATGCTAGATTCATTAAAATTAGGAAGTTTTTGCATAGCGTACCTGCAAGCTATCGTATACGCTATGCACATGCAAGTTACTTCTGCGCATGCTCAGAAGTTAGTGGTATACTTTCTCTCCTAGTGTGTTACAACGCCTATGTTGTAGTCTGATGTTAACGGTACCGTAGTGAGCGAGGTCATGGAGGATTCTGGTCTGGAATGGGTGAGTACATTCGTTTAGACATAGAAGCCAATAAAATAATTTTGAACAAGTTTGTTAGACGAATCCATAAACACCTGTTAGACATGGCATGGAATTTCCCATGGATGATTTGGCATGAAATCGATAAGTAAAGAAACGAATTTCCGTAAAATTAATATCTCCCACAGCAAATATTGAATGAATAGATAATTGTTACATTGGAACGAACTATTGCGATCAACATTTCTCCTGACATATTCATTTTATGTAAAGAGTTTTAGAAAGACAGCGCACTGAAATTTTTTACGGCTTCATGGGCGCAGCACCCATTAAGCCTGATAAATGGGACGTCTGTGAACACTTTTTCTTCTGCACGTCCAATCCATGAATTCTGCTCACGCTGGGCAACTTATTCAGCTTATACATCCAGCTTATGCCATGAAATGCAAGTCAGGAGTCCTCTTATGTATCAGAGGATTTACTGGTACTATTTCAATCATAGGATCGCTTTATCCCTCACTAAATTTCCTGATTGTATTATCTTGTAGGAACATCATATTCGGGAAACCCATTGACAATTTTTTATTATTAGGAAATTAATAATGTTTTAAATATTTTATTAACCATTTCTTGTTCGTTAATAGTGAAGTATAATGTGACTATATCAATTTTACAATTTTGTAATAAGCACATAATTATCATGATTTTTCACCAAGTGATTAACATACAAACTCTACTTAACCGCATACTGATAATTTTTTCTCGTCATAAAATAAATAAATGTTTACTTTAACTTCTTTTAGGATTTCGCTTTTCTGTTATGTTAAAATTCACTTTAATAGTTTTAATCTTTTAACAATTAACTAATGATTACTTTACAGAATGTTTGATATATTTATCAGTTTGAAAATAGTTTTTTAATTCATGTTCTTCGTTCAATACTATTCTAGCGGTCGATTTGCAGTTTATTTCATTATATTTTGTAGCACTTCTAAAGATGACGGAAACGCTGTCGAAAACGTCTTCGAGAAAATAAACATTTGGTTTTGACAACACATTCCTGTCTTTTATTTTGAAGTCAACCAAAATGGCACTAATTAAAGATTTATTAAATAAATGTTATTGTATTTCAAGTATCGTTCCAATCCATAGAATCGTTTCCAATAAATCTCAGAATTATTTTTACTAACCATATACCACTCAATATGTTATACTCTACGAGATACGCGAGGGGCGAGAACTTCAGAACATTATAAAAGAAAACTCCGTCTTTGAGCTAAAAATACAGAAATTTATCAATGAATTATTCTCCTATAGGTAATAAATAACTTGCTTAGCTCTCACATTATTGTAACATACTCATCTTTAACATTTATAACTACTCATTTTAAAATCTTTAACATTTGTAGTAGCTCCTGAAGATGTTGGCTGCTAATGCCAACGAAACGTTGTGATTTTATAATATCAAGACGTGGCTTAATACCCCGAAAGAATTAAATGTTGATCAAGTAAGCCGTGAAAGTCTGCATCACTATTTTATACTTATCTTTAATTTCTTTATATTGCCAAATTTTATGTATTCCATTCTGATCGAAATACACTTGTATGTATTTGAGGTGTTAGGTCATTATGCAATATCGAGGTACCATGATCTCTTCTGCATATTTCTAGTGGAGGGTGGAGATTTCAATCTAAGGAAGAAAAGTCACCAAAGAAGAGAAAGAAGATGTACAGAAATAATGTAGGAGACGTTTGCCGCGAAAAAGGAAACGTGACGCAAAATGTGGCAGATCCAAAGTCAAACTATCCCTGAACAGGCCCCTAAGGTATCCAAGGAGTTTGCGGAGGGTAGAGCTCCGTAAATATTTGACGGCTCTAGAAGGAGGAGATGTGGTGTGGTCTGAACCGGTTCGACCCCAGGATAGATCTTGGTACTCATTTTACAGCAGGCTGAGTAGGCCTGGTAGTCAGTCAGGATGTTGTGAGGTCTGGATGTGGGAGATAGTGAGAATTTTGTATCATTATTATACATAATAATATGTAAATAAACGTCATTTCCAGTGCATCAATGCTATTGTCTCGAAATGTTGGTGCCGCTTACTATTTAACTATTTTGTTTGGCGCAAGAAAAATAAAACTTCGATTTCCATTTCCAAACAATTACTTTGATGGTTCCTAATGTAAGATAACGCTGAGTGTAGATAATTATTTATGTAGCAGTACCTCATTTTTCGGACTTGGTTATTTGAATGTCGTGTAGAAAAAGAATAATTGCACAAATTTACCTTATCGAAATAATATATAGGATACGTGAGGAAGAGAGAAGTAAAAGTCCAGCACGAACGCTGCCTCGTGCTGGATCACGCCTTGGGAAAGTGGGATGGAACACGATGGGAAAAAATGGTGAACGAGGGCACATGCCCTGGCGATGGTGTGAGTACAGGCATGCGCATCAATAGTGTAAACCGACGCCGTGCCTGCTGTTTACTGGCCGTAAATCCCGCTTCCCGAGGGGCACAGCCTCTATGTTTAATGCCGGTGGAGTTGGTGGGCATTCGTGCGAGACGCGGATGAGAATAAGTTGCAAATTGGGATGAATGTGAAAATGGAGGTGATGACGGAAGTTGTTGATAGTATGAACATAGTACTGAGAAATTAGCTATCAAACATAGATATAGCGGATCCAGAAAAATCATTTCAAAAATTCAAGTTCACCAAATTAACATCAGGAAGTAATTTCAAAGCTCTTTTATAACTAAATAACTAAATACAAAATTATGTCTTGTTGGGAAATTATGCCTTGTATTTCATAAGGGTGATATATATATATATATA
>NNCF01131069.1:798148-819249 GCA_002313205.1 Laupala kohalensis | reverse complement strand
GTTTTCTCCAAGCGAAACTATAATGGACGTCTCTACAACATAGAGGGCAGGATTGTAGAAAAAATTATTTTGCTCACCTTCGATTAATGTGGTTGGGTAGAACAAAAGGTGTGTGAGCTAATTAGTCAGATTAGTCCATTAGTCTTAAAAATTGCCCGAGATTATGTTACGTTAATAACTTTGGTTTGTGCTCATAATATATGACAATTTTGGGTATACATCTACCAGCAGTAATAAAGAATACTGACACGTTTATCAGAATTTGCTGCTTACTTACCAATGACTAAGTGCGTGTTTCGTTGGAAAGTCATAGTTGATTAATAAAGTTTAAGAGGTAACAGAGAGATTTAATAGTAGGTACAAGAGAACGCGTACTAAATCTCACTGAGAGAGGAATGTAAAGGAATGAAATTCAGTAACGATGAAAGATATAAACGAAACTAAACAAATATAATAAATATAAAGTGAGCAATAACGAATATGGAATGACTGAAGTGCGAAAGACTGTATAAACGAATTTTTAAAATCACATATTTTTCTTCTTCGGTCCTTCGATTTTTATTCAAGTCCCGTCGGGGGCAGATGTTAGANAGATAGATATATATATATATATATATATATATATATATATATATATATATATATATATATATATATATATATATATATATATCTGTGTGTATATCTGTATAAAAGCATCAGATTTTCAGTTAATTTGAATAAATACAGACTACTATATTTCCCTTTCCTTTAATGCAAATGAAGTCATTAACAAAGTTCTACGTAGTTCATATATTACAATGAATTTTCTGTGCCACATACTATATTATATATCTAAATCTAATATTGAATTTCATATGTTCGATATGTGCTCATCTCCTGGACTTCGCAGAGAGCTTGTTTTGTATTCAGCTACGCTGAAAATGCGCTGGCTGAGAGACATGGCATATCCACGCGTTTGCCAGTGTGTTGCGCCGGTCTCCGCCTCCCAATTTATGTCTCTCTCTTTTCGCTACGAGACACGAAAGGCTGTTTCCCTTTTTATTGCTTTACATTCGCCGACATGCCAAAAGAAATAGCGTACGTGACATTTCGCACACGCATGTCACAAAAGAACTACTTGCTTTTTATGCTTGCGAACGGTTACCTGGCTGCTCCTATCAAGTTGTATGTACAAGAAAGGATATTAAAGTGTTCTTACAATTGTGAGAATTTCCAAAACATTGTTTTAAAATAGTGTATCGATTCCTGATATAAAATGTTTTCTCACTTAATGATCATTGTTACTCATTTATTTTCTCTAGAATGGGTTGAACTCTTTCTATACTTATCACAAATTAGTGGGTTTCCCTGTTGAGAAATAGAGAAAGCAAAACTTTGTTTATAGGAAACTTTCATTTTTGTCTTTTTACTCGATAATATTTAATATATTCTGTCTGTTGTTAACTCTCGACAAGCAGGGCTTTTTAAAATCATTCCTCTTCACAAGATTACATCGGTTTCACGAACGAATTTGGATACAGATGTGTTGACCGTGAGTAGACAGATTATAAAACACTTTTTTGTTGTCATTACCTTTAAAAATTATTTAATTTTATAGATTACGTATAATTAGAATACAGTCAAATTTGTTATTGAGAATAAAAGTTAATTGTCAAAATATAATAACACGTTTTACGCCTACATAACTCACTAACATATAGGTATTTAATTAAAAGTCTGATGAAAGGATACGTAACTTCAGGGTATTAAATAGAAAATAGAAGAGATTACACTATTTTTTTAAAATTTTAGAACAGTTTTTTCCCTTGAGGTGTTTATCTACAGCGCACCAGAAGTGACGAGATACGCATATGTTTTGTCTGAGCGGTGAGTAACAACAGAGAGATATCCCAGGTTACGATCTTACAAGACATCGTGTGCATCAGTTAGCGCAATTATTTTCTGTTGTATAGAATCTGTATTTTGTACGTCGTCCCATGACAAGTAAACCAATTTCTGTATTTACTTTAAATCAATTGTGTTATCAATAGCAGAAAAATAAATATAACTTCATACTGTTACACGTATTGTACGTATGTATATAATATACTAATACAGTCTAATCATATTATTTATATAGTATATGATCATACATTAGCAATAACAACTAAATAAATACAGAAATATAAATCAATTAAAAATGACAATACTAAAATATTACGCAATGATGAATACATGTTTAACATTAAGGTATGAAACCAAAAGTAATAAGTTTTTTACTTCATAAGATTTTAGAAAAAACAATCAAATTATTAATTTATTTTAAAAATACTGTCAACCGCAGAATAATTAGTTATCTAATATCGGTATTCGTAATACGCAATTGCTGTAACTCCTCACCACTTAAAACTTATTTAGATGTGAATGCTTATGGGATCTACCGTATCTAGTAGCCGACGAACCCCGTTCGCGAGTTCATGGAAATAAAAAATACCTGCTCGTGGACTTTGAAGAAAGGCAACCGTACCGGTGAGGGCTTGGCTGAGGAACCTTTTATTTTTCGAAGGCTTCAGATGACATCCATGAAATAACGAGAGAGGTGTGTAAGAATCCATGGGTTTTTGTGAGTTTTCAACAAGCCTCTGAGAATGAGTGAATAACATAGACTCTTGGTTGATGGCGATCGCGGGATCTGCTACTTAAGAAAACCAATCGAGAAAGGGTTGGGCTATGGGAGGTTACTCTGGAGAAACATAGGGGCTGAAGGACGAAAATTTATGAATCGATTTGGGATATTTAGGTGAGTTAAACGGAAGGAGATGAATTCGGGAACTTATGCCTTCCATAAAATAGAGTAGGAATCTTTAGAGACGGGAGAAAGTGACGCTGGAGAGGTGAAGGAAGATTTTAGTAGCAGGAAGAGGGCCGTTTCCTCAAGCATCACTTAATCGAAGTGCTGACAAAATGCAACCACGCCAACGAATTATTTATGTGCAGTATTTCGTGAGGATTTGGTGTTTGTTTGAGGGGTCTTTTCAGCTCCAAAATTTTCAAGGTTTCGTCACGCACATTTTGTTTTCAAGATTGTCACATTTTCTGTGTTTAGGTTTCTTTTGCTGAGAAAAGCTCAAAAAAGAAGGAAGCATGACGCAAAATATGTGACCCATTTTTGTGTTTTGTTTTTGAGTTGCTACTACAGCAAATACCGGGATGAGTCACGCAGCTGATCTGAATACGACACGCTGAAAAAATTCTGACATGGTCTGTATTTGTATGCCTTCACTCCTCTGGTACACTTAATCAGGCACAGACATTTGCACAGGAGTAAGAAACGCACTAAGAAAGTGTTACGGATATAAGTATCCTAGGATTGGTCATGAGATACAAATTTGCAGGAAAAATTTTCCTCCAATATAACTTATAATTAGGATTCTATAAGGTTGAGATGTCACACTCAACAAAATTGTTTTGTATGGGTACATAGAAAAGTCTTCAAAGCTTGTATATTATTTTAATAACTTCATCTATATAACTATCTAATTGTTACAATTATTGGGTTTAAGAGGTGTTGACTCCATCAAAGTTTTAAATGAAATGAATGGAAAGAGACATTGCGCAGTTATGTGTGTGTCATTTTTGTAAGGGAATGACTGCATAAGTTCTTGGTCTGTTAGACCACGACGAGAGGTGGGTCCAGCAAGAAAATAGATATAATTCCAAAACTATCTATTCTGAACTCAAAATGACACTTTGTTTGACGTACATTTTGTTACCTAATATTAAAAATATTGTTTTTCCTCCAACTATTAAAATATTCGTACAGCCTTTACAAGATGTTGGGAGGTAGATGCTAGTAAACTGTTTACATTACAGTGTATAAATCTTAAATCACTGGGCAAATTCCCGCGGATACCTCGACTTCTGCGTGCAGCGTGACAGATGGTGTAAGGTTGTCGACGCAGAATTGTTCCCTAAGGTAGGAAATTAATTTTCCCGCGGGTGCTTAATTAGTCCATAATTAACGTTTAAAATTGTCTCATCTTCTCCCTGTTTCTCTTCATGACTTGGGGCAATGCATTTACAAAATGCCCGCAGCATTGCTTTCTCCCGTAGCCTCTTACGTGTTTTCTTTCTCTTTATCAGTTAATTTGTTTTAAAAAATGGGATAATGGTTTGTAATTGGATTTACTCGTTGGTGACTTTTTTCCATGATTATGTTTCCAAGTTTTCTTTTAGATATAAAACCCAAATCTATTGAATAATCTAATAACTTATTTCTATTTCTTTCTTCAATTTCTTTTCGATGGACATAATCTTAATACTAGACCTTCTTCCAAATTAGTACTTTTAATTCCCATTCACAAAACTCGGAAATTATCTCGTTCTTTCTCTTCCGAGGCGACCAAACTATGGAACAACCTTGACTATAATATAAAGAAATATTTCAACGAAATACTCTTTGCTCTCTGAGTTGCATTAACACAAGGACCACCGTATGAATGATGATGGATGAATGAGTTAATCTTTCCCTTCTGATATCGTCTTCCTCTTTATTTCTTGTTTAATTTTTTATGGCATAGATAATATCATACACATTTATTTTACTATGTAAATGTATTTAAAAAGTGGAGAAGTGTAAGAGAAGGAATTTTCCTTAACTTTACCTCCAAATAAAGATGCTTATTATTATTATTATTATTAATCTATGTTATATCCAAGTTCAAGAAAGTTGATTTGAAAGTAGTGCCCGTGGCGTAGTGTACATAGCACTCACATTCTATCTCCGGTGACCCTGGTACAACCCTGGTTGAAGTAGAATTTACAGTGGTGGATGAAGTCAGCGGCAGATTTCTACGAGTTATTCTCATTTCCCCTGCCTTTAATTCCACCACAACATTTTCCTCACTTCATAAATCATCTACCTCGGGAGGTGCATGGTATGGCATCCGACATCCTTGTCATTCCTCAGTCATGTTAGGAGGCTTCATCCCAAAATCCACCTCCGTATTTCTAGAGCAAAAGGGTTGCGAGTTTGCTACGGAACCCAACTCCTGAAGCGAGTTAAGATGTTTGAATGATAACCCCTGATGAATGCAACCACCATATCTAGCACGTTCTGCAGGACATGAGACGTAAATACAAGTATTGAAACGTATTTCTGTCTAAGGAAGTCCCGTGTATTACTATTTCCATCATGTATCGACTTGCCAAAAGAAGTGAGGATACGTTAAGATTTCTTTTTAGTTATAGAGAAAAACAAAATAACAATAGATTAATAACAAATACATGATCAAAAATATGACTTGTATCATAACACGAAGTTCCTCATATAGTAAAATGGCTACACGTTTTGCTCCCTAAACTTAGTTCAATACTTGCTTGCAATTCATTTTTCGGCAGTTAAAGCAATAATAAACTTCATATTTATGAAGTCTTAGTTGTGTACTGAACCGGTGGATGTATTAGTGTTTTTTTTTCTTCTTTCCACAGTAAGTGGAGTAAGTAAAGGGTTGTATAAAAATGTCCCTATCTTTCGATATTCAAGCACTATAATTTATAGCTTCTGCTCAGAGTTTCGGGTTGTTCATTTAAGAATAATTCACGTATTTCATCAAATAGTTCATTAAATTATTTGCAGTATTTTCTTTTAATACATTTAAATGTTTAATCCACATGCTCTCAACCGTCTCTAAAGTAGACTAGTCGACCGTCATTAATGGCCATAGAATTCCTCAGCAACCACTCCTACTTCTCGGTGTGTTATCTTTCCCCTACTTTGCATCTCAAATTAATATATGCCGTTACGTTCTTCCGTGTTTTAAAATATTCGTTTCTTTTGTGATACTTTTCCAATATCGTAGACTGTTATGTGGAGAAAGGAATTCGCTTGGAGCAGTCTTGCTCATGAGCCTGGATATAACTGAGTGGTCATGAGAGGAAGTACGTTCGACCGCACTTCTTGAGTGGCAGAAGAAATTGGGAGCAGCCAACGAGAATTCCGAAAAGAAACTTTTCTATGGTGGCACTGCTTCAACAATTACTGTCTTCTCGAATAAAATAGACCGTTTTTGTAGAGCAAGTTCCCTCTATGAAAGGATAATTTTTAACACTACGGATTGGTTGAACAATAATTGTAAATATTCATATAATATTTTATGTGGCAGTGTAGAGCTATAAATTGTTTACACAGTCTCTTTGAAATTTTGAATAATAAATTCTATTAATATTCCTTTTCCCAAAATGTTCACGTTTTTAGTCTAATATAGTTAAAATATACAGACAAAGTATTTAAATATTTAATGTATAACTGTTTGAGAGACTTGCGGTAATATATATTAACTTTTATTAGTAGTATATAAAATGTAGGACTAGTTTTGGGTACTTGTATCCCAGATGAACGTAATCATGCAATCAGATTGCACTATGGAAAAAAATGTTTCAATCTTATCTTATGCGTTTTATGGACGTCATGATATTTATTTATACCAATTTTTAGGATAAATGTTACTAGGTCTTATTTTATAAGAAAGTGATACTAACGTAAGACAAAGTTTACTTAAAGACTTTTCCGATATGTCCTACAAGTACGTGAACCGCGTCAAGTGAATCAATTTCTAAAATAAAAGCTTTCTCAGGTTCTTTCGATTCGTACAACGTTTCGATAAATGACGTCGGAAAGGCTTCAGTTCCGTTTTCGTGAGCGATGTCTCTCCAGCAACAGGTCTCTCCCCATTCTCCGAATGTTATTGATCCAGGATCGCTAAATGGGAAGAAGAAACAGCAGAAGCATGTGGGTCTATTTTTGGAAACAATAGTTCCATTTGAACTTAATAATACAGTAACAAATGCCAATTGAACTTAATATTACAGTAAACACGCGCATAGTTCAAGGCGATTGTATTACCTGAATGTGAAAGAGATAAAAGTTACAATACTCATACAGAAATTGAAAAATGTATGCAGGGAATATAACGTGAATGACAGAATCAGTCGAGAAATCAAACGAAGCGAAGGATGAACATAAATTATTTAATAAATAACGAACAACTAAATCGGGTAAAAGTAAACATTCTCAAGAAATATAGTGACACAATTTCGGAAGAAAGTAATTTACAGAATATATTTGTTAAAACAATCTCAATTGAATATTCAAATACACCATATTTGGAGGGCAATCTCTTGTTTCGGTTATATTTATTTTTGCTATTATAAAGTAACACGTAAGAATTTTGAAAGAGATGAAAAACATGTCAAAACATGAGAAATTTTTCACAAATGAGAGCCCTGTAAAATATAGTTTTTTGCAGCGATGGTGAGGCGTGCACATTTTATTATACTCCGAATTAATGGTACTACACATTTAATTCAAATATATTATTATGTATAACCTAAAACTATCGATCGTTAAAATATTTATTACCTACTTTTCCTAATTTATATTTGTTCTTTTTAAGCTTCATTTTGGTCACCGATTTTATAACTTCCTTTTTAGGAATACAGTAATCAAGATAAAGAAACGTTTCAAATGACTCCTTATTCTTCGTTTCAGTATCGAACATGTATGATGCATTAATTAAAAAGACAATAGTTTCCTTGCATTTAAACGTATGCAAAAAATACGAATAATAAAATAATCTTGAATTTTAGTCTTGTGTCAAGGAAATAAATAAAAGTATGTATTTTAAGTAAATTATTCTGAAAACACGCAAAAATCTTTCCTGTTATTAGTTACAGTCATTGCTATTACTCTAATTATATGAGGTAAACCTACTGTTTCCTAAATAGTCTGAACGATTAATATTGATTAGTAGTATAACTGAGTGTCTCGAAGGCTATACGCGTAACTATTTAAGAATAATTGCTTTGAATTGAGACCCAGATAACTTCAAAAATATCATTTATCTCGATTCAATACACAAGGTACACTATTTAGAGTACATTGACGTCGCACCTTTATTTCGTTCCTCGTGACCGGGGATGAGAAGATAGCGTCTTTGACCTTTCACCGAAATGTCAGATCAGGAATGTCAACATTATCGGAACACGAGACCTATGGGGTGTTGAGACTAGTCGTTGCTATTTTCAGCATGACGTGTTGCTCTAAACGCTGTCTTCAACTAAAATATTTCAAAAATAGTTTACTCGTACGCTTCAATGTTATAAATGATCAACATTATGAGTAATGAGCGTAGGAATTGATACCTTTCTTGTACTCCCATTCATACAATTCGTCAATGTACGAAGTGTTGACTGCGATGTGAGCGATAGACAAATATTTCTCTAGCGGTCATATTAGCGTATTCTTTGCATCATGCGACATTCTCCCACGCAGTGTTTTCGAAGATTTGTCCAGCTCTTCTTGCACATTATCTGATAAGGGAAATTTTCATTATCTGATAAGGGAAGTTTTCCTACAAAGACAGCGACAAACAATGCACCAATCACCCGATCTTCTTGTACCGAGGACTATTTAAACGGTTGAAATGATATTCAATGAAACGTGTGTTCGTGTTTAATGTTCAACTTTCTTGATTTACTTTTTTATAGCAATACATCCATCCTTTTTTGGCCCGTTAAATTTATTATTCGAGAATGTTATTCAATCTTGTGGATATTCTCTAAACATATCGCGGAATATATTTTTACTATATAATACACAAGTTTTCCAGATATTCTTGGCTTGTAATCCTAAACTAGATGGTCTAGAGGGTGCTGACTGCGTTGAAAACTTGTAAATGATGAAATGATATGTTGAATGAATAATTGTTGTGGAGTTATTTATTATTAACTTAATCGGGAAGTCGTGTGGGGAACTCTCTAGATATAATATCATTTTCATGATATTATTCGTAAAGTATAAACCAGAAAGAAATCGATTGTGGTATACTTCACCAAAAAAGACTCTGGGAGCCCATAGGCGTAGTGTTTTATGTGATGGGTGTGGTGCCTGGAGCTTGGTCACGCCCGGACAAGCTGAGGGCGTATCCCACCCAACGTCTGTCTTCTGATCCGCAAGCCCGTAATAAGAGCTGGCATGGCTAACATAGGTGTTTCTTGCGCGCAACAGTTTCTTTGGTATATTTTCGCTTCTGATGGCTAAGCCTGTTAAATACAACTGTCATCAGTTGTGTTTTATTCGTATTTTTTCTTTTATTTACCTTCTTATTTTTTAAGTTTTTCTTCATAACACAATATAAAATTATGTTACAAAAAATGTACATAACATTTCTGTGTATTATTTGTTCTCTCAATTTATGAATATGTTATATAATGAGTAATTTTGTACAATATAAAATCATTTGTGTGTCGTTATTCTTCTTCTCATTGTATATCTTGAAATTGGTAATTTTATATTGTGTGTAATTTGAATTCAGGGACTGAAGATGGTCGATTTTACTCGATAGATTTCTCGTCTAAGTGGGTAATAATAATAAACGGAAAATCAATGTTAAAAATGAAGTTTTTCTTGTTTTTTTTTAAGGAAACAAGTAGCTTCTTTTTTTTCTTCATCTCTGTGAATGTTTCCATTTTTACTTAATTGTTTTGTCGGACATGAAAATCTACACCATTTAAGAGATCTTCGATGAAACGGTTAGGACAAGTCCGTAACATGTTTTAAATTTTAACTAGTCTCTCGCGATCTCATTTATCGTGAAAGCCCAGGATAACTGTTAATAGCAGTTCGGGCACACGAGTCACCAAAGTTAGGTGGGTTGGCACGAGGGATATTTCTGCGGAGATAAGTATTTATCAAAGAACGTGAAATTGTGTGAAGCGGTCGGGAAAGACCAATTCAAACCTACAGACGCTGCTGCTTGAGTTCAGATTATTTTGAATACAAACGGATTGATAGATTGATTTTAATTTATTGCTGTTTCCAAAGTAAATAGGAAAGTTAAGCAAATTAATCAAATATTTTGGACTTGACATTTTCATAAAGCTCGTTTCATTCATTCCTTTGTATGTTACAAGTTGTTAAAAAAGATACTCATAGAAGAACGAAAGCGGACTGAGAATGAATTACCGTCATCGTTGTTGTCAATCAATACGATTAATGCTGCCGGGACAATTATTAATCTCATTGAACCCATGCTTGATTATATCGATAAAATAAGTGTATCTTACACAAACTTATTTGACTCTCCTGACATCATGCACATATTTGAAAATAGGTTTTTCTTTATCTGATTTGCAACAGGTTAATATTGTTTTTAACCTCTTTTGAACGATAAATAGATTATCAACATATAAAAAAGATGATAAATTGAAAGGCGTTTCTATGTTGCTCAGAAACGCCTTTCAATTTATCATGCTTTGATAATGTTGCTAAAGCTCCACAATTACCAAGTATATAAAAATGAATAGTCTCCTGTAATTTTTTGGAGAATACCGGCGGTTTCCTAAGTATGAGTCAAAACGGGCGGTTTGCTAAACTGTTACTCGGATTTTGCAACGAAATTTAATATTAACTTCATTTAATATATTATTTTAATTTTTCATTTAATATATGTTTAATATTAAAACCCGGTTCGACCGAACCAGGTGATGTTTTCAGATGAGGTTCCCCTCACCTATTCCAGACAAATGTCGGTTCGGTGCCGTACGTTCCGCGCAACCCAACATCTCTCCTTCCCAATTCCCTCTTCCAAGTCCAACGGTTAGGAGGAAGAGCAGACCTCGCCAAAAGACGAAATAAATTAATGTATCTTTCATTTGTACCAGAAATGTCAACGTCACAAAGGGAATTTTTATTCTTGCGCGGTCTGAAAGTTCACATAATCCGCAAAATCGTTAATGTGAAAATACTCTCCATCGTGAAAACATTTCTGGTGGATACCGCAACAATAAAGCTCTCATTCACCATCTCCCACGACCCTTTTCATTCCGTCAACTCACGCTCCAGCACTCGCCGGGCGCCCGCCTGCCTGCCTGCCTGCCTGCCTGCCTGGCCAGTGGATTGCGTCCATCGAGCGTCCAATTAAAAGCGTTATGAGCTCTAATTCCCGAGGCAGAAACGCGGACGAACAAACATTCACTTAGATCGTAAAGCGCCGGTGATGACATCAGTTTGACGGAGGTGACGTTCACACTGTGGAGCGACAGGCCCGCTTTAACGCGAAGGGGAGATGTTCGGTTTAATACAATAATTAAAATATGGTTAGACAGAGAACCATCGATAGCGTTGACTGTGGCCATGACGAACTTGAGCTACATATACTCCAAGTCATGCAACTTTACAGAAAATAATGCAATATGGCTGCCTAACACATATTGCCAACTTCTACGAATTTAAGTAATATCCGAATAAGTATTAATAGTAGTCACAAAAGAAACTATTTGTTGTAGTCGATGGCAAAGTAAAAGGGTAGTACTAACAGAGTACAAGCCCTGTACTAACATCAATCCAGTTAGACTGGCAATAAATAAAAAAATTAATTAATTAATAATTTATTGTCAAGAGAGCAGTTACAAACTGTCTATAACCATGTTGGGGACAATAAACTAACCAACTGCTACTAATTTACAATAAACTAGTAAACAAATTTATTTTCCTCTCGTGTTCTTTTTTCCTCAGGTTAAATTTTCTCTGAGTAAAGTAACATGACTTTAAGTATACGTTGGGAACGGGACATTAAAATTTTTTTACCACACTTTAGAACCTATTAACGCTACGTTAAAAATATATTTTTTTTGTCAGCTTTCTGAAATAGATTCTATCACAATATTTGTAAAAGTCTTGTATATTTCGTTTTTGAGAGTCAAAACTCCACGAAGCAAAGAAATCTCTTTCCCAAAATGTTTTCCAGATGATACAAATGAGATCTCGAAGCATTCTGTACGAGTCTCATTATTAATGTCAGTAAGCCATTCCGTCGAATTTATTTACACAGAAGTAAATATTTCAGTTCTAAATTTATTGAGTAATGTTTTCCAAACAGTTCAATTTTATTTTTCATTCTCTTTTTTTGTTGTTGTTAACACGATATTTTAAACTAATCATGATAACTTGTAGAAATCAAAATACATTCAATACATTACATTTTTATTTTTAATATTGAAAAATTCTCCCTTTCTACAGCTTAAGCGCAAACTAAAGTTTATTTCAAACGTAAGTTACAGATATTAAACTTCCTAGGTTTATTCATTTTGATCTGAGACAATGGTTAATGAAACTGAGCCGTAACTATGATAATGTTCTTGCAACAAAAATATCGTTAAATTTTCGATTTCTTAACTGGAATTTTTACAATTGCACTAGATGCAGAACTTGATAACATACGAAACGCGCCACTGATTGTTAATTACCGTTACCATACTACATACTCATCAAGATGTGATTGAATGCGTTGAGTGGACATAAGATGGTGAAGATACTTTGATGATGAATTCAATCCCCCATTTACTGCAGCAAAACGAAGTAAGTTTAAATTAAAAATTAAATTGTTAATGAAAATAGTCTTGAAATTCCTCCTCCCTTAAAAGTCATCTGGGGATTGCGATACTCAACAAAAAACTAATTATTACGAAACGATACACACGTTACATCATTTATTTACAACATAGTAAATTTTAAAAAAACAGCATATTTGAAATACATTAAGTTTTATGTACTGAATCAAAGAATTCACTCAAATTATTAAGTTTTACGACATGTTCTTTATTTGTAGGGATTTTTTTCCGATCATTTCGGTTCATTCACGATATATGGGATCCAGCCGACAACAAATGAAATTTTATGAATATTATGAGACAATAATTTTTTTTCATAAACTTACTCCTAGTTCGTAAAACGAAATATTTCAAATAGAAACATAAAACTATCTGAAGGGAAAGAGCGATCTACTTTTTACGATGTATATTGCATGTAACCACGAACACTATGTCAGTACAATCTGTAAAGTAATGTAAAAATAGAAAACAAATTCTGTAATAGCATTCTTAACAACCAACTGATGAAATTAAAAGAAAACGATGACATTAAAGCATAAAATAAATTAAAATTTAGTGTAATTTCCTCTAATGAAAATCAAACAAAGAAAAATTTATCCCGATGACTAAGGAAGACGAAAGCTAAACATTTCTTCTAAATCGGTATGTAACACTCAAGTGCTCATTTATATCTTATCTATAAAACTATTCGTATAATCAGTGGTCTATTTCACAGTGGGAAAAATTGTAAAGGGACGTGTGTGGAACAAAACACAGTGGTATTTGCATTGGAAAAGTAAATATTGAGATTTCGTGTTAATAACTTAAATGGAACTATTATTTGTGATTTCAGTAATCTATTGTAATGAGTCCCGAAGAATGTAAAACATATGTGTAGCATGTCAATTAATATTGTGGGTTATTGAATAGTGTGAGATGTGTGGATATTGAAAAAAATCAGCGTTTTGTGTAAGTGATTCAAATGATTTTCTTTTATAAGTGAAGGTTATTACGCGTGTGTTTGTAGAAAATCTTTGGGTTCCTTGCAATATATTTTGTGTTAATAACCCAAATGGAATACAAAGATTTGTGATTTCAGTATACAATTGAACCGCGCCCCAAACGAAGGAAATCTAACGTGTTGCGTAGAAATTATTAATGTTGATAAGGTGTTTGCACAGTGGAAGAGTGTGGATACTTACAGGCACAAAAGAAATAATTAGTGATTTTTGTCATTGCTTCAAATGGATTTCTTCTTAAATGAACAAGATTACGCGTGATTTTCTTAAAATAAAAAATTACTTTCGATACATTGCAATATTCTTCGTGTTGATAACCCAAATGGAATAGAANAAAAATTGTAAAGGGACGTGTGTGGAACAAAACACAGTGGTATTTGCATTGGAAAAGTAAATATTGAGATTTCGTGTTAATAACTTAAATGGAACTATTATTTGTGATTTCAGTAATCTATTGTAATGAGTCCCGAAGAATGTAAAACATATGTGTAGCATGTCAATTAATATTGTGGGTTATTGAATAGTGTGAGATGTGTGGATATTGAAAAAAATCAGCGTTTTGTGTAAGTGATTCAAATGATTTTCTTTTATAAGTGAAGGTTATTACGCGTGTGTTTGTAGAAAATCTTTGGGTTCCTTGCAATATATTTTGTGTTAATAACCCAAATGGAATACAAAGATTTGTGATTTCAGTATACAATTGAACCGCGCCCCAAACGAAGGAAATCTAACGTGTTGCGTAGAAATTATTAATGTTGATAAGGTGTTTGCACAGTGGAAGAGTGTGGATACTTACAGGCACAAAAGAAATAATTAGTGATTTTTGTCATTGCTTCAAATGGATTTCTTCTTAAATGAACAAGATTACGCGTGATTTTCTTAAAATAAAAAATTACTTTCGATACATTGCAATATTCTTCGTGTTGATAACCCAAATGGAATAGAATGCTTTGTGATTGCAGTAAACAATTGGATGAATCCCAAGGGAAGGTATCAAACGAGTTGCGAGTAAATTACTGTTGAGCATAAGGTGTTCGCTCAGTGTATGGGTGTGATTACTTTAAAACAAAAAAGGAAGAATCAGTGTTTCTAGTGGATTTCTTCTTAAATGAAGTATATTCCACGAGCGTTTCGTGGACGTTAAATTTCCTTGCGTTACATAACAAGAGAGTTCGTGTTAAAAACCCAAATGTAATACTCAGTTTTGCGATTTCAGTGAACTATTGGACCAAGCACAAAAGGAAGGAAAACAAGTGGTGCATGGAAATTATTATTGTGGATAAGGTTTCGCAATGTGAGTGTGTGGATACTTGGAAACAAAAAAGAAGAATTAGTGTAATGTGTTTGTGCTTCGTGTGGAATTCTTCTACAAATGAAGGAGTTTAGGGGGGTGTTTCTTGGAACTTAAAATTACTTCCGTTTCATTGCAAGAGATTTCGAGTTTTTAAATAAATAAATATAAATAAATTCATTGTCAAAAAAGCAGTACAAACTGCGTACGACCACGTGGAGGATAATAAATTAATTTACTCTCCGGAAGCAAGCAAGGGACAATCCCATCAATTCCGATCAAGGGCCCTAAGGCAGAGGCGGATTCAAAAATTTAAGCAAAAATTCATAGGTAAGATAAAAAGTTAGCTGCGAGTTAAAATACTAATGCAATGTCAATATGTTTGTAATTTAACGCAAATATATTTGTAAATTTACATGTACAAGTTTTTATCGAACTATAGATTATTCTGAGTATAGTGTTTAAAAATCATAAGAGTTGAAAAAACACTAAATTCACGATTTATTGTTACAATAAACACGCCCCTAGACAAAGGCTAGAGAACCTGTAGAAGAAATCCGCCTCTACCCGAAGGAAAACCGGAGCAAAACCCCGGGACAGGATGGGGCTACAGAATTACTGTACACAACCGTGCCAAAGTTGAGTACTCATAAAACTAAATTAATATGAGCCATAAGACAACTTAAATGGAATTCTATGTTTTGTGATTTTGGTAAACTATTGGATTTAACCCCAAAGAAAAAAACAATTGTGTAGCATTAAATTTACACTGTGGATGGGATATTTCCATAGTGTGAGCTTTGTGGATACTTAAAAAGAAGAAGGAATCAGTGTTTTGTGCTTCAAGTGGATTTCTTCCTAAACGAATGATATTACGCATGTTTATCTGGGAAGTTAAATATACTTTCGTTACTTTGCAAGAGATTTCGTGTTAATGGCTCAAATGAAATAATAAATTTTGTGAACAGCTTTAGGAGTGATCCCCAAATGAAGGAAATCAAACGAGATGCGTTTAAAATTTTATTGCTGAAAAGGGGTTCGCACAGTGTAAGAGTGCGGATACTTGAAAACAAAAAGGAAGAATCAGTGTTTTGTATTAGTGTTTCTATTGGATTTCTTCTTAAATGAAGGATATTATGCGTGCGTTTCTTGGAAGTTACATTTACATTGTAAGATATTTCGTGTTAATAAATAAATGGAATACTATATTTTGTGATTTCGATAAACTATTGGATTGAACCCCAAGGAATAAAAATGTGGCATGGAAATTACATTTTGGATTCGATTTTAGATAATAAGAGCTGTGTGGATACTTAAGAAACGGGAGGATCAGTGTTTTGTGTTTCAAGAAGATTTCTTCTTAAATGAAGGATATTACGCGTGTTTTTCTTGGAAGTTAAAAATACTTTTGTTATATTGCAACAGATTGCATGTCAATAAATTAAATGGAATACCATGTTTTGTGATTTTGATAAAATATTCCATTGAAACTCCAAGAGAAAAGAACATAAGTTTGGCATGGAAATTAATATTGTGGATGGGGTTTTTGCATTGTGAAAGATGTGTGGATACTTAAAACAAAAAAAAACAAAAAAAAGAATCAGTGTTAGTGCTACAAGTTGAAATCATCTACAAATGATGGGAATTACGCGAGTATTTCTTGGAAGTAAACCTTGCTTTCGTTTTATTTCAAGAGATTTCGTGTTAATAATCTAAATGGAATTCTATGTTTTGAGATTTTAGTAAACTATTGGATTGATTCCAAAAGGAAGAAAATGAAAGGTGTTGCGTTGAAATTATTATTGTGGATAAGGGGTTCGCACGGTATAAGAGTGTGTATAATTGGAAACAAAAAAGGATGAATCAGTGTCTTGTGTTAGTGCTTCAGGTAATTTTCTTCTTAAATGAAGGATATTACGTGTGTGTTGGTTGGAAGTTAAATTTACTTTCGTTACATTGCAAATGATTTTGTGTTTATATCAGTATCTGTATTTCAGTTTTTTTTTCTCAATACCTTTCCCTGTCATGGTTGACGAAATCTAACTTTAAAATGGAAAAGAAAAGTACCGTCTCCAATTAGAATTTGCCTGAAAACTGGTAGTCGGATAGTTGAAATGAGGAAAATGGCTGTCTTAATAAATGGGTTAATAGATAATAAAGAAATGATCCGTGTTTTGTTTAAGTGTGCCCATTTGAACAAATCTGAAAACAAAAACAAAAAATCAGGGTTGTGTGATTTGGATGTGAATATAGTGGTTTTGACATTTTCACGGTGCAAAATATTTCTGCCGTAATACACAAAAAAGATCAAATCTGTGTGATATTTTAGTGGGACCATTGGAAAAAACTCTGAAGGACAGGAAATAAAGCGGTTTTTTCATGGATTGTCTTGATTTTGATTTCACATTGTGCAAGTGATGACGTATTATAACACAAAAAGTGAAAATTTTGTTTGTAATATGTGTCACCAGTTGTGGAAACATCTAAGGAAAATATCTGAGCATCTGTGCATGTGAAAAGGAAAAATGTGCTCTTAGTATTACGCGGTGCAAGAAGTGATGTCTGAAAGAGTCTAAACACAAAAATGAATATCCAAAGTTAAGGAGTTGGTCCAACAAGGGTTGGAAAAAATAATTAATGTCATAATACTACAAATATTATTGCGGTTCCGAAAATATAAGCCGTATTCTTCGCTCTTAATATTTATGGTAGTTATAAAGAAATATTGTTCCGCACTATTTTCTTCTCTCCGCCACCGTTTATGTTAGTATGTTAGGGTATGAACAATTATAAACAATTGTTCGGTCACAGTCTGCGATGTTAGGTTTGTTAGACCAGGCGATTTAGTTTTAAGAAAATCTGTTGTAAGTGTGAAGATGGAGGCGATGGTGGAGGTAGCAGCACTCGCGGAAGGATATACGAAGAATAAGTTTATTTTTCTACGGCTCTGGACCGGAAGGTTAACTTAGTCCAAATGAATGTATTTTTACATTACTTTAAATGAAGAACATTTAGAAGTGTAGAATGTCAAATGTGGTTACATGTGGAGAGGAATATGATGAAGTTGGTATTAGCAGAGTGCAAGAGGTGCGGATACTAATATATAAATACTAACTGCCTTTTTTTGTGTGTGGTAAGTAGAAAAATAAATTAAAGGATATCGACACATCCAACGTGTTAACACGCGTGCAGAAATCCTATGAGTTTTGAATGAATGGCATGTGGTGCCGAAACAATGACAAATCTTCAACAATAAGTTTTGTACTGTAACAATTGGAACAAATCGTCAAGAAAATAATATTCCGCTCGTGATTGTTGTGAAGAATATGGTTGTATTATTTCTAGTACTGTGTAAGAGATACCCATACCAATTTCGTTTTTCGTGTGACCAGTGGAAAGAAAAATTACAAAGAATAGAAGAATCAAGTGTGTTTTAAGAAATGAATATTGTTGAGCAATGCAAGAGGTGCAATACAAAAACTCAAAACTGTTATTTTTAGTGCAATGAACTCATTAGGACTAGGTAAATCGTGTAAGTGTGGTTGGAATTATCATGGTATTGGTAATAGCACAATGCATAAGCTTCCATCCTATACAAAAACTATCAGGGGTCTTTTTTTGCTTTGACAAGTGGAAAAAAATTGAAGAGAAAAAAGAAATGTATGTTGCGTTTTTGGAAAGAAATATTGTGTTATAGACATAAGCACAGTGCTGAATCCATTTCTCAAAAATCTGACAATCAGCATTATTTTATCGTGTGCTCCATCGAACAAATCCAAAAGGAAAGGAAAATAAATCGTGTTTCTAAGAAAAAAATTCTTATACTCCTATCAGCACATTGGATATGTTTATGATACCATTTCACATAAGAAAAGAAAAAAATTCTTCAAGAAGAAAAATACCCTAAAAGATTCTGACATACTGAGATGATATATATCGAGACGTGGCTTGTCTAGGAAAATCAAGCAAATAATGAGTCAGGTCCCGGAAGCCTACGTTTACAAGCACAAATATTCTACAATTTTTAGTGCGACCTGTGTAACAAAGTTGGTATGGAACTATGTATTTCAGCACAATGCAAGATTCACCATTGCACAAAGCAGTATTTTTTAAAATCTCTGCATTAAACACCATGAAAACTAATACAAAAAAGTTTAATTTTTCGGAAAAATATACAAAGTCAGGTTTATTATTGATCCTGAATATTGCATTAAATTATAAAGAAAAAAATAATGCGTGTGTTTGTGAAAAGAAAAATTGCGGAATTTGAATTAGCACTGTTTAGAAATGCAGAAATGAATATATTCAAGGGAAACAGTGTAATTATTTTTTGTGAGAATTAAATAAAATATAAAAAGAAAATAGGAATTCGTAAAGAGTGGGTTCGCGGAATGCGTTTTTGTAGTATTTATTAGTGCAATGCAATTTAGGTCAAAATAATACAGAAAGAAATGAACAAAAGTTGTGGAATTTTTGGTGATAGGTAATGTGTCACTGGAGTATCAACTTTTACAGGAAAAGGAAAAAAATAAAGATGTTTTAATGGAAAGTAACAATGTTGTGTTGGTATTAGCAATGTGGAATGGCGTCCAATACTCAAAATAAAGTGAAATATTTTAGAAGTGATCAGGCATAAATTATTTTTAAAAAAAGAAGGTGAAATGTGAGTGTTGTGGAAAGGAAAATTGTTGAGTTTAAATTATACTTTGTAAGTAGTGCCTCTATCAGAATGCAAAAGTGACGAAAGATTACACTAAATCAGAAGATTTGTTAATTATAATTTTTAAGAGTTATCATTCCAAACATAGACTACTAAAGGAAAATGTCAAACGTGGGTGTGTCTGGAAAGAATATTAATAATAATAATAATAAAGTGCCTTTATTTTGGCGAGACTCAGATCTTTAGGTTTGCTCCTCCGTCTAACCAATTTAAAGCTTTTGCTTTTTAAATACAAAATGAACATTGGGAGGATCGTATTTACATTTAAAACTGTGAAGCAATACTAGGGACCATCCTTGTAAAACCTTAAGCGATTGAGTAAACCCAGCAAAACCTCAATCAGGATGGCTGAATAGTACCGAACATGGGTTAAAAGCAGCAGTAACAGTACAATGTAATTATGAATATACAAATAGTAAATATATAGTGATTCCAACAAGGATATCCAAACAAATTATCACAAATGACAATATTTATCACATGACAATATTTACAAATTACATATAATATGATTATACCTGACCAGATACATATTACACTGTATTTACAAATTATCTATTACATAGGATCATATGAAGCTAGAGTACTGAAAGAATGAAAGAGAGATAACGTAAAAGCGAAGAAGAGAAAGAATGAAAGGAAGGTAAGGAAAGAAAGAAAGCATACAAATGAAAGAGAAAGAATAGACAGGATGTGGGAATACTAAAAGGCATTGTTTTCCATCCACTCTGTAAGACGTCGCCTGAAATAAGAGAAAGTTGATAGGGATTTTAGTTGAGCAGGGAGTTTGTTCCAAGAACGTATTGTGTGTACTGTGAAGGATTTACTATAAAGAGTTGTGCCATGCCGAGGTATAGAGAGGAGATGTGAGCCTCGCGCGCGATCCAGTTTCAAAAATTTAAAACGTTTTGCTGAAACTCAAATGTCCATTTTTTATTATTTTATAAAGAAGAGATAGGCAATACAGCGTTCGACGTTCCTCAAATGTGAGTGTCCTGGATTTTTTGAAAAATTTTGTCACATGGTCGTCCTCCCTTAGATAAAAAATGAAACAAATACATGAGTTCTGAGCTACTTGTAATTTACGTTTAATTTTTTCCGTCAAGTCAGTGAAAAGAAAGTCGCAGTAATCAAAGTGCGGCATGACAAGAGACCTAACAAGTATTTCTTTTACTCCTCTTGGTAAAAGATTTACCCGACAATCTGGTGCACAACGCGGTTTTTCATCCATCCTCTTCCATCCGTTTCTACAACAACAGACTGAGAGCAACCAAACCTTTTGGATATCGCTCCAAACAAGTTTTGGAAACCTTAAATATACGCACACCTAATGTCTTACATCAAGGTTTTCGTATGTCTCCCCCTTGGGCTTTGCACAAGCCGAAGATTATTTTCGATCTTCTGCATCATGACAAGAAGAACACTCCAGTTCCGATGTTGAGGGTATATTTTCAGCTAATCCTCTACAAAGACCGGGTCCGTATCCCTGTGTTTACCGACGGGTCGAAGCAGGCTGATGGTGTCGGCTGCTCCGTGGTATTTCCCCGTGAGACCAGTGGCTACCGTCTAGGCGACTTGTGCAGTGTTTATACTGCTGAGTGCTACGCCATACTGCGAGCATTGCGAACTACAAAGTGCTCCCGCGGATCACATTTCCTGA
>NNCF01131069.1:787378-797451 GCA_002313205.1 Laupala kohalensis | reverse complement strand
TTTTCATCTTTACTGTCTTCTTTGTTTTCATCGTTCGTTTCTGTAGTTCGAAAATATAATATTTAAAAATTGTTTTCCTTTTTTGTGAAATAATGTATTGGTATTCTGTTTTCTTTTCTTTCATCTTTCTATTTAGATATTTGTTGATTTCATGAGGGTTTTTTAGTGGGTATGGTCGAGATATTCGGCGAGTCCCACACACGGGGAAGAGTCATTACGGCTCTTCTTTATGGTGCGAAACTGCATTTTTTCCTACTTGCATGGGCTCTAATGACCTCGATGTTGACGAACCCTAAAGCCTCATCCAACAAAAAAAATTGGTAAAAGATCACGTAGCCGTTTTAAAGAGTGGATGGTGGAGTAAACTTTTTTACATGTTTCGTCTATTTGGGTTTCCCAACTTAGCGAGCTTTCAATATAAATTCCTAGATTTTTCACGTGACTGCACCAAACGAGAGAAGTCTTTGATATATTGGGTAGAGGGCAATTTGAAAGTTTACTGAGGGTTTTCTTTGAACCAAGCAATAAGCATTGTGATTTAGATGGATTTAAGAGGAGACCGATAGATTTTGCCCACATACTAAATGAGGTGAGATCTTCGTTAAATTTTTGCGCAACTGAAGTTATATTGGACGGTTTGCCACTAATATAAATTTGAAGATCGTCGGCGTTCATTTGAAATTTGCTATGCTTAAGAGATTTTTTGACGTAGATTAAAAAAGCAAGGGGTCCGAGGACACTTCCTTGCGCAACACCACGCACCGTTTGAAGAGGAGAAGATGTGTTATTTCCAGATACTACAGTTTGTTTTCGTCCTGTTAAATATACCGAAAACCATTTTATTGAAGGTCATCCGAAACCTAAAGTCTTCATTTTTGCAAGCAAAATATCGTGATCAACTGAATCAAATGCGTTGCTAAAATCGAGAAGGACAAGAATAGTTACGTTTTTCGCGTCATTTGAATTTCGAGCATCTTCTATAACATTCAACAAGGCGGTTCCTGTACTTCTACCTGAACGGAAACCGGATTGACGTTCATTAATAATGATTTTGTGATTGAGATAGCTCTCCACTTGATTTCGAACCACTGTTTCTAACATTTCCGACAGAGTGGGGAGAATACTAATTGGTCGATACTCATTTGTTTTTGAGGGATGCGGTGTTTTGGGGAGAGGGTGCACCAAGGCAGTTTTCCACGCGGTAGGGAAGCTACCACTGGAGAGTGAATAATTGATAATATCCGTAATAGGTGAAACACAGAAGTAACTACATAATTTTAGTAGTCTAGCGTTTAATTTATCTGAACCCGAGGCGTTTGATTTTAAACTCATTATGATCTCCCATACCTCTGCTTGAGTGACAGACGTAAAATAGAAATGATTTTCTGAGCAATTCTCATCGTTTTGTAAAGACTTTAATACTTCTAGCTTTAAAGATTTATTGATGCACGATGTTTGACCTTAAGTATTTAAAGTATCTAAAGGTATACAGATACCGAATGAAGTGGATATCTTACCCAATCCAATATTTTTAAGGGTTTTCCAGAGTGATTTACTATCCCGGTTTGCACCTAATGTATTATGATAATATTTAATTTTTTCGTTTCTAATTTTTTGCGTTACAACATTTCTTAAGCTTTTGTATAATTTGATGTCTTTTTCCTCTTTTGTTTTTCGGGACTCTACAAACGCTGCATCTCTATCCTTCATTAACTGTTTGATTTCGAAAGTTAACCAAGGTGCTGGGGGCCGAGTTACACGGGCTTTTTTAATGACTATGTGGTTAATTAATTGGTCAGTAAAAAGCTTTACTTTGTTGTCCAGAGACGCGTCGTTGTAAATGTCATGCCATGAAATATTTAATCCTTTATTGAGAAAGTTGCATTGGTCTAAATTCTTAAAATCACCATATAATCGAACCTTTTCCGGGTATGATCGATCGAAGTATCAGAATTATTTGTATGATGAGTCGGCTCCAGAGAAAGAATTTTTAAATTCATACCCTGAAATAATCCATTAAAGTTTGAAGAATTTTCTTTTGTGAGATCACAGTTAAAATCAAATTTAGTTGCACAAATTGAGTATAATTCATCAAGCTCATGAATATTACCACGCATAGGGGGTTTGTATATAACCGCTAAAATGCATTTTTTGTTTCTTAAAGTAATTTAAACAAAAAGATACTCGGCTTTTCGCGTAATGCCGTTTTCAGAAGAGAATACAACTTTGCTTTTTAAATCATCGCGGATAAATATCACAACTCCGCCATCTCTACACTTATTTCTGTCAGCTCGTAAAAGGCGATATCCGGGAACATTTGACTAATGACTAATATTAGGTGATTTGTTTGAGTTGAACTGATCATACTTGTTACTTTCTATTATGAATAGTGCAACAAATTAATAGCAACAGGAAAAACATTAAACGTGGATTTGTTGTGTTATGTAATGCTTTTAGAACAGTGCAGGATGTACCAACACCTATACACAAAAATGAAACAATTTTTTTCGAAAGTGATCGGAGCTCCAAATCATAGAAAAGTGATGAATATGATTTTGTGCAAAGAAATATTAAGAAATTGGGATGCGCAGAGAGTAAGGAGAGACAAAAGGTATTCGCCACTCTTCTCATCAATGAAGATGTGGCTGATGTGAGGTCCCTGTGCTGATGATGGCCGTCACGCGGTCGAAAAGGTTTTATGATTTAATAAGTAAAAAACTGGAGAGTGTAACATTTTCTTCATACAAAGACAAAGGAAATACACTAAAATGAAACCATAAGAGTTATTATCATTGTTCGAGTGCATCAGACCCTTAAAAAAAAGAAAATGTCAGTGTGTGGATATTTCGCACCATTTGAATGAGCGCAGCTCAAATTGTGGACACCAAGACACAATAAGGGATGAAGGTTAACACCAACAACTGCACAGTTCATAGAGAAAAGCGAAAACGTCGTAAACCGTATTTCGAGTTAAGGAATACTGTGAAATTGGTATAAACACAGTGCAAGAAGTACCAATACCGAGGAACAAAAATTGAACAAGGTAAGTATAAATCAAATTATTTATCCATTTTACTTTTAGTATATCCAGTGCTCCAAATTTTAAAGGCAAGTCATCACCCCTGACCTGGACATGTGATATGCGGAATATTGTGATATTAATACAAGCACAGAATATGAAAGTGTCGATACAGTAATGTTAGGTTAAAATCAATCGGATCTTCAATCGTTGCATTTTAGTGTTATTTCCTCAATGAGTCATAACGGAATGAGTGGAATAGAAAATTGTGAAGGATAATATCAGTCAAATAATTTTAGTGGAATCAGTAAAGCAATCTCAAGAGTATCAAACTTGTATATGTGTGCAAAGAAACATTGTGAAATTGGTATTAGCACCGTTAAGGTATAATCCGATACTATTTCAGCGTTTTTTAGTGCGATCTTGCAAAACATATTAGAGAAATATGAAATACATTAAACGTGGATATTCGTTTAAAAGGTAAGGTACATTTTTTATTGGAACAGTGTTGGGTAGAGTAATAACATTGGGGGGATATCAATTCAAAAAAATGAAACAACGGGAAATCAGTTCATTCATCAGATTTTTTTGTGTGCACCTAGTTTAATAAAATCTTAAACAAAGAGAAAGGCAAGTGTGTTATGTATGGATAGAAATATTCAGTATTGGAATTTCTATAGTACTGAAGGTAAAAACATTGTGAAACATAAAAGAAAAAATATTTATATCAACCAGATCAATCGTCAGTGTTTTGTTGGAATGTGAGCAGTGCAACACATCCTTAAGATAAAGGAACAATTTTAGACGTGGGTATGTGTTGAGTGGATGCGTTGGATAGATAACGATTTTTTAGTGTTACTTATTCAAAAATTATAAACAATAATGTAATGAAGTGTGTGTGTGTTGAAAATAATATTGTGGAATTGTTATTAGCATAGGGCACGTTTTGATGCCAATACACCAATATAATCATTTTTAAGTTCGTTTCTAGTGCGACCAGTCCAACAAAACGTGAGCAAAAAGTAAGGATTGTGTAAATATGTGTGTGTGGAGAGAAATATTGTAGTATTGGTATTAGGACAGTGACAGAAGTCGTGAGACAAGTAAAGACGTTCATGTTGCCTACTTCTGAAATTCGTTTTAAAAATTTGGATCAGAAGGGAAAAAGACGATTTAGTGAATACACATCACTAATTTACAATTATTAAATTAAAACAAAAAGAGTGAGAATGCATTAGGAAAATGCAAAGAAAACAAACATTTGTGCAAAAAATATTTTTTTGACACTTTCTACTATATCCTCCGTAATTTTCTCATGATTTACTACAATTTTCCCAAGGAACTATGTTATCTATAAATAGGACTAGTTACATGAGATTTAAAAAAGACGTGGGTTCTCGAATTCTTTTCGATAAAAAACAAATTGACAGATTGAGAAATCGGCAGATAAAAAATAAATCGAGGGACTTAGAAGTCAATAACTCGCTTTATATAACTTTAAGTTCTGTACAACTTTTGTACTATTTGAAGAAATCGCTCGCAAAATGAATGAGTAAATCTCTTTTTTCATAAAATCTGAATCTGTCCGTAACTTTTCAGTTGAAGTCTTCCAATGGCTGGAAATATTATTTAAGTTACATTTATTATCTTATTTTGTTTTATTTGCTTTGGCCCAAAATCACATTAATATACAAAAAGCTATTTCATTTTGATTAGTTTTAATTTACCGCGATAAGAAGAATGCGATCGAAATGTTATGAGCATATTTGGTTTGCTTGGAAATCTTCCAATGAGTTATAGAGTCAGCAGTCTAAATACACCTGAGTCAGGAAGTTCTAAGATGCAAAGAAAAATGTAAATTACGAACTGCAATCTCAGTAATGGGAAAAACAGTTAAATAACATTAATGCCACTAAAAGGACGTGACCAAACCTCGATTTGGAACTATGGCATTACTCAATAGTGTGTATGAGCTATGTGATATATTGGCGTAAGTGGTGTTAATATATTTTAATCGAGTCTCCCCTCCAATTTTACGTTCCATGTTTGGAGGTGAATGTATGGTTTTATTTATTTTCTCCTAATATTTTAACAATACTGTCATGTCATCCCAGAACATAATAGAATTGAAGCACCTTAAGAAATGTTAACAGAAACTACGTAACCGAGGAAACTATTGAATTGGTAGACCCGCTAATAGTTTTGGGGACGTTATCTATAACACGCTTCGTAGAATCTGATCCAAGGTTTTTGATAACAGTTGAAGTGGATAGCAATGCGGTAAGAATATTACCAGATTCGGTAACATAAGTGTAATTTACACTATTTAACTTAAATATTAAATTATTGCCACTGAATTATAATCAATAAGTCGCGATTTTTAATTAAGGAAAGATAATATTATTCATCTACCTTTTAAAAATACAGAATAACATGCAAGTTGAGAACTGTATGAAATATTTTTGACAACACAAAAATATTAGGTTTTTTTATTACAAGTGTATAGAGATTTTATTTTAAGCCACACAAAGTTAGGTTACCACGAAGGTTGTAATGGGATGGCATGACTACTTAGCAATACTTCAAATATTTTATTTTAGAGTGTAGTCATGTGTTCAATTCAACCATAAGAGACGGAATTCATCCAACATGAAATACGTTTTGGGAAGCATTATTTCATTAGTTATTGTGGTGGAATTAAAGATGAAGTATTTAGTATAAACTTGTACACAGAATAACAAATCCGATCCACTCTCACTACAGTTGCTGCTGCAGAAACTAATCGTAACGTTGCCATGTTGATAAATATTACATTTCTCTGCGTCAATATTCTACGAATAATTGTTCTTTCAGAAGTTATTTATTGTCCGTTGGATATAGCTCTAAAAAATAGTTATAATTTTATTTATTGTTGTTAAATAGATGAAAGATTTCCGCACAGAAAATGGATGAAGAAGAATTTCCGGAATTTACGAATTTAGAGTTTGTTTACCCCACTCACATGCAGTTGTATGGTTTGCGACCATCTATAGAAAAGTCAGCTTACATCGGGTTAAATCCGACGGAATGGGTGAAGAAGGTGAGTTTATAACTTTGCTTCTATTGTGTAGTTATCAGCCTGTGCGTGATTTGCAAAAAGACCTTCAGTTTCTTTCCCAATGTCTTCTACCAATTTTCAAAAAAGTGAAATAATTATGCAAATCACTTTATATTTGCCAATTTTAATTTTTAAACTAATATATTTAATATATCCTCTATAGTGACTAAGCCCCCCAGGGGACTTACATCTAGTAAGTACGTATTTGGCAAACACGGGACCCCGAGCTGAGTCTGGCATTACTTCTACGTACTTGTGCTAGGCCTCTTCCTTTCTCTTTCCTGACCTTCCTTGGTCACCTCTTGTTCTTTTCGATCCCGACGCTATTAGGGCTAGGCTATCTTTCATTTTCCTCTTGATATATTGTAATTNATATATATATATATATATATATATATATATATATATATATATATATATATATAGTGGCTAGGGGGAGACAAATGTTAAGAGCAAGTTTAAAAACTTGATTTATTCGTAATCGAGTGCTCCAAACGAGCCTCATTATATGTGAACGAACGTCATGGGCGACTGCACAACGTTTTACTTCAGTTTTCTTCGTAAAAATTCGTTTGTATGTATGTTTCTTTGCTCGCTCATTTCAGAGGTTATCGCTAAATAGTTAAAATAATGAAAAAATGTAATTTTTGTTTACAAAATGGAAAACTTAAAGTGAACTACAGACTACGATGGAGTCTTTCGGAAATATTTCATAAAATCTACAAGTAAACTACAAAGCCGTAGCAATATCTAGAAATTCAGTAGCAAGGTCAGGGTTTGTTTAGAAACCACATAAATGTCAGACTGTGGTGAACAACATCAAGTAGCGCTCTCTCTCTCTCTCTTACACTATCTATGTGAAGACAAAGAAGCATTCAAAATTCTGACATTCGATTGATCTTGTGAATATTACCAAGGTGATATTACTGTCATTAACACGGAAAAGAAACTGATACATCAAAAGTAAGATGGCAAGCACTTTTTATTCGATCGGTTCCTGATTCCTCGTGCCATTAGGAAAGAAATATATTTATAAGACTATCCAAGAGTAAAACTCTTTTTGAGCTCTGTGAAATACTTGTCACCTATACAGTAACGGTACATTTCATGATAGACTAGGAATAAATACGGGGCGAGCAAAGGATTCAAAAGTACCTTGAGCTTGCTGTCCTCTCCGGCCAGAGTATTCCAAAATTCAGCTTCCGATCCACACTTCATGGAGGCCGAATTCGTGGAAGACAGCGGTCGTGGGGGACACCGCGCGGCTATGCTAAGTGGCTAAGTTGTTGTTTTTTTTGTTTAATTTTTTTATTTATTTTTTATTTTTTAAATATTTTTTTAGTATTGTAAATAATTGAATTTTATTTTAACCTTTATTTCTATGGCAAAACTGGTATATTTTACATTATAATTTATTTCTCTTATTTAACTATCTTTTGTAAATATGTTTATATTAATTGTATATATTCGTGTCCTGACCGTTGGTTTCCCGTGGTTCCCAACGGTGCTCATTTAATCGGTAGTTGCAGCATACTTAAAATATATTTTAGAACTAAATAAAACAATATTAAAGATGCACTAAAGGATGCTAAATNTTAACTATCTTTTGTAAATATGTTTATATTAATTGTATATATTCGTGTCCTGACCGTTGGTTTCCCGTGGTTCCCAACGGTGCTCATTAAATCGGTAGTTGCAGCATACTTAAAATATATTTTAGAACTAAATAAAACAATATTAAAGATGCACTAAAGGATGCTAAATAATAACAATAATAATAATAATACGATACAAATCACAAGAAAATAAAATTACAATCATTTTAAGTTTAAAACAAAGATTTCCAAAAATTAAAACTGCATCTATCCGTTCAATGAGAGTGAATACCAGGGCATTGTATGCACAGCCCACGGCCCTACTTAAGGGGAATTTTACAGGCGTACAGGCAACAAACAGCCTCGCCACACATTTGTACATAAATAATATTTGTAAATAAAGCGCCCTATTGAATTGAAGTGGCGAGATCGGGGTTCGAAACGATACAGTCGCTCCGACCAGCAGATGGTATCAGCGCGAGAAGGGAAAAGTGGTGAAGAGAGTTAACGAGGAAAGATAATGCCGCGAGGGGGGCGAAGTGAAGGTGTAAACGGAAATTAGAGCCGCGGTGCCGAATTAGGGCATGTCCGAAGACACGATAACGAAAAAATACGAGCAAATTGTATGGAAAAAACTAATGGTGTAAAACCATCGCACATACTTTCTCCTACACGTTTCTCCATCTGCAACATAGAGAAAAAATTCCGTAGTGAAAGGGTCATTTCTGGCGTGGTCCGCTATATTTTGGTTGTCTTTCAGTGCTCTGTCCATGCTCAAAGACGCTAGATCAACTTTGAAATTTTTTGTCTTTTATTTACTGTTTTTTATTTGAAATCTCAAAGTAAAATAAATATTCAGAAAATTATTTCAAAACATATAGCGACATATCAGTCTTATAAATATCGTAATAGTTTTGTGTAAATATAATTTCGTTGTAGACAGAAATTGATGTATTTTCGTATCTGCAGTGCGTTCGCTGTCCTCCAATGTATTTTATCATTATTATATGTTTCATTTCAGTTTCCGAAAAGTGTATTCTACGTCTTCTTGGTCCATTTATACTGCTAAATATTATTCAAGCTTCTTGAAATTGTATAAGTGTAAGTGTAGCAGACATAAATTATTTTACTGCGTCTATACAAACTTTCAAGCGAAATACCACTAACGCGGATATAATGCATACTAATTGTACTTTACGTACAGCAAAATGTGAGCAAAATTGCTGGAGTCGTTTTTGAGAAACATTTAAAAGAATCCTTTTACCTTCATGTGAAGTACCCTTTGTTTTAAAGTTTAAAAAAATAGAGCACGTGCATCGACAACTAGTCAATTCTACCGTAAATACGAAATGCGAATTAAATTGATTCATCCTTTTACTCAGAATCGCTGCACACAGACGGACGGACGGACGTTATGCCAAAAACCACTTTTTCAGAATCAAGAATCGCCATATCGGATATTTCCATCGAAATCTTGCTTTCGATTTTTTTTACGATTACAAAACTTTCTTTATACTACGTATATGAGAAACTAAAAAATGAAACTAAATTTATTAGCTCCTCTCTTAAGTCAGAAACATTTCACACGGTAAAGAGTTCAGAAAAGAGATAAAAATAATCGTGTATTTATTGGATGGAAAGAAGATGTTAGCTTTTCCAATCCTTTTGATTCATACCTCAGAATGTTTCTCATTCTATCTACTGTACTCCACTCTACTCATCTCTTGATGAAAAACACTTTGATAACCTACCGGTTTCTGAAAATGAACTCTTACTCTGTAACAATACAATTCTCGAAATGACTTGAGGATACGTCCACGCCAAAAGAAATACACACAAACAGTAACAAACAGTCAGCATCAGAAATAATTGTAAATAATTTGGACAAAAAGATTCACGTAAACTAAGCTGCAAATATTCAGCTGTGTACATGAAATTGTGTATATGCAAATATAACTCATTTGAAATTAAACATAATATTAAGTACATCCTTCTCTACTAGATCAAAGATTAGTGAAGAAGCATGCTAATGCATATAATGCTTATTTGAGAGCTTGATTTCAATGTTCCATCTTCAAGGAAATACTTGTTTCCCGAAGATTTTTTCGGTAATTTATTTACAGATGTGAAAAGAACAATTTATGTTAGTTAACTTTTCTACTCATTTAATACATTTCTTTATTCCAAAAGAGACAAAATAGTTCCATCATGAATTCTTATAACTTTTCGACTTATAAAATCGCATATTACCATAAAAAATCAAAATGAAGCACGGTGATTAAACATGTGTTTGAAATTACAGTATACATTAAAATGTATTTTAATAATGTTACGTCGAATGAAAATGGGAGACGGGACCGGG